>CM021102.1:496181450-496387324 GCA_007115665.2 Sequoiadendron giganteum | reverse complement strand
AATTGTGCATTTTGATGTATTCTAAGAGTCTAATAGTAGTTGTGTTACCTCTGGATCTTTGGTTGGTGATACTCTTGTGAGAAGCTTGCTCTGCAAGTATATTGTAATCTTTGTGATTTTTGAATAATATATTAGGTGGCTTTTGGAGTGTGGGGTTTTCCTCTCGAAAGGGTTTTCCCCATGTAAATCACTGTGTTGTGGTATGCATGATATTTGTGTTTATTTTTGTTTAAATTTATGTAATTGTTAAAGATCTGTAAAATTTTTACATTATCCTTCTCTCAAGATTTGTGTAGGAAGTTTTTTTGCTACCTTAGCTTCCTTATAGGAACCCTACAAATATTTACCTAGTTATTCTCAACATTTTCATTTAATCTATTTCTCTTTGCAATATATCTTTGAATAATTCTCTTAGAAATATTTAGTAATTGGGAAATTACTTGAACATGTCTTCTATTTGATAATTTCTTACTAGAAATTATAGTCAACAATTCTCTATGTGCAACACTTGAATCAATACCTCAACTCTTGTTTTCAATACAATTCAATGTTTTTTGCAAGTTTTCAACAATTGTTTGTTTTAATGAACCTAATGATTTTTCTCTATTATCAACCCCTAACAACTTCAAAACAAGGGTAATTTCTTTTCGCCTAAATAACTTTGCACATAATTGTGCTCTTCCAATTAAAGATTTTTTTCCAAAAAAATTCATCCCATATTCTTTTGGAGTGTAATTTTATCATGCTTTTAGATAACATATCTTTAGATGAAATATTATTGAAAAGAGAATCCTCATCCATCTCCATCAAATTTTCCATCCCATAGAAAACAAATTATTACTACCTTCAATTTGTTCTTGTACCTGTACATCACCTTGGTCATCAATAATTTTCATGGGTTGTTCTTGAGTAGATGTTCCTTCATTCACTTTTCTCTTCTTTCTTTTTCGATCATACTTCCTCTTTCTAGTCCTTTGACTCCCCATCACAAATTGCTCAAATTTGAATTCACCTACATACAAATGTACAAACATGCTTTCAATAAATGTAGTTGATTATTTTCTATAATTCATAGAAGTGAAATTTGATTATGAGTTGTAGAACGTGCTTTAAACTATGAGTCTAATCCTTAAAAATGAAGCTTTGAAATTTTTAAAATTTTCATTTATTGCAAAGAACACTAAATATTGTTCATTTGTTAAAGCCAAAGTAAAAAAAATAAAAAGTTATAACATTAGTCAACATGATGAGAGTATTTACTATAAGCACTCTATAACCTTTCATCATCTAAAATTCATAGGGAAAACACAAAATTAAATTCATACACAACACAAGAAATAATTAACATGAACCACACACCACTTGTTCATAGCCATTTGTGTCAACGTGCGCCGTTATTAGTATCTTTGTATCAACATTAAAAAAATTAACACAAACATAAAAATAAAGAAAAGACAAACAAAATAGGTCTTAACTAATGATATTGAAAGAGTTTGTCCCCAAGAAGATTAAAACCATATTATCTTAATGTCATCATACTTAAATTTTGAATTTATTTTCAAATATAAGGTCTATTAAACTTATGTTGTTCCTCTAGTGAGATAAGATGATAAGAATATGGAACCATATGATAAATATAGCCACTTAAAGTTGAAATATTAGTACATCAATAGGTAAAATACTCAAATTAAACCAAAATAAAGGTTCATCAATTAAAATTTCTTTAAATACATAGATTAGAAACATATCATGAGCATATTTGGTATATATCAAGAAAATATTTAGCATGTAACTAGATACATTATCATGATATCACTTACTATCACCACTAAATGCATTAATATGTGGACCTTTAATAAAATGAGTACTGTAAAACATAGGAAGAGAAACGTCATGAGATATACCTACATGTGTATCACTAGCATATTATATTTGAGAAGACATGCTCATTATTTTCAATATCACATGTGATGTAGGAGCATCCGGATCCACGAGCAATCTTGCATCACCTAAAAAAATTATCGTTTCACAATTTGGTAAGATTTCATGAAATCCTTTTCAGACAGACTTTAGAGTTTATTAAAGAAATTTGAATATGTTGCAATAATTTGTATTTGAGCACTCTAAAGGATTCTTTCGAATACAATTTCTCTTTTGTCAGAGAATATTTAATATTTATAACGGGTATAAAAATTAGAGAATTTAAAATTCTTTGTGCTGGAATTTTTTTGTATTCCGACATCCAAAATGGAGGAGGGAGATCAAATGAACAACAATGCATTTGAAAGGAATTCAACTATTAAAGGAGGTTGATTCAATCCACCTCCAAGATGACGCTTCATCTTCAGGAATATTGAAATATTATTTAACCGTGGCATAAAGTAAGGAGAAGAACGCCTCAGGAGAAGTTGAAGAATATAGATCTTTGTCTACCTCCATATGAGATGATAAATCGATGACGAATTTCCTACGGGGGGGACAATGGAAAGGGAGCAGGGGCGTCAATTGAAGACAACCAATCTGCTTTCTAGGTCATGCCTAGTCACGAAGAGGAGTTAGAGGTGGCTAAAGGGAGTATCACCAATGCACATGAGGAAATTTGAAATATATGGTTAAGTGGAGGATAGAGGGAAACTGCGTGGGAAGAGTTGGTTGTAGTTTCTGATAAGACTGAATGCAAATGACAGGGACATCACTCTAGTATGAAGATAAGATGCAGATGGTGTTAGCAAAGAATGGAGGATGGACCGAGTCCTCTAAATGGGCCAACATATGACAAGAAATTTGATGCCAAACATAAAGAAGATGATGCGCTGAATGAGGAAGGCCGCCTATTTTTGTTTGAAGCAAAATTAAAATACAACGGTGAAAGATTGATGCAAATTGAATGAGGGCGGGTATATGAAATGCAATAAAGAATTGTAAGGAGAATGGGTGTGTATAAAAGGAATGTAACAGACAATGTTGAAGTTGACTGGAGAAGGGGTGTGAGAGAGGTAAGAAAGGGAGTTCGAGCCCTAGATTGAAGTGTGGGCCTGACATTGCAAGAAGCAGCCAACATATGTCCATTATCAGAAAGAATTGCATAAAAGCTAAGAAAGGAATGGGAAAGGTTTAGTGAGAGTTAGAGCAACATTAGAAACAACAGATAAAAGGAATTGATGCCTGGGAACTATGAACGGTTCAGTGGTGTATGTGTAGAGGAAACCCAGAGAATGTGGTGGAGCAGACGAGCGCAGGAAGATAAAAGAGTTGGAAGACCAAGTGATATTGAAGTTGCCTGATATTTTTTGTAATTTCTTGAACAATCGCGAAGAATGGAAGATGGAGGAAGCATGCTCTTTGGAAGGGAAATTCCATGGAAGGAGATGGAACATCGAAGACTGGGATAAATCTATGCCAAAGGACAAAAGTGAAAGGATGAGTTGTAGAGTGGTCGCTCGAAGGTGAAGTCAAGGGAAACATAGCCATCAGACAGTGAGTGTATACCTACAGGTTATGATTCTTAAGACAAAGTAAGGAGGCGACAAAAAAAAATTGACAGGAGAATACAAAAAGATGTTGTCTGGGAGTTGTTATTGTACTGTTATTCATGAAATATGATTTGAATAAAGTGGTGTTTTTGTTTTGCAATTTGAATGTAGTGTTTTCAATTTAGAATGATTGAAAATTGACAAAAGTTATTATCAATTTTTGGGCTAATCATTTGACGGAGTCTTTTTGTAATCTGAATTTGGGTATTGAGTTGAGATGCGGTGTTTTCTTTTTCACCAAGTGGTATCAGAGCGAGAGGTTCTGAGCGTGCGAATAGAGTGTCGAGAGAGGGGCAGTTCACACCAGGACCTTCAGGTGGAGAGGAGAGTGAGCAGAGGTTTTAGGGGCACAAGCAGATCGCTTAACGTGATGCAGCTTGTGACAAAACCTATGGATAGTGGAAGCGTGAGTGGAGCTCAAAAGTATCGTTGTAGGTGAGTAGAGTCCCGAACAGTTGAGAGCAGAGAGCGTAGAGAAAAGTGTTGTGTGATGGAAGATTACAACAGACGAAGTGGAACCTTCATGAGATCGAGGTATGATTGCAGCGTGGATATTGCAAGGGAAGAGTTGGCAGTGAAAACATACCAGAGGAGGGTATGGAGAGAAGAGAAAGAGCACTTGGCGGAGGAGGTTGAGCTATTTGGTGGAGGAGGTTGGACTGCCAATGACAAAGTTCGTTGGAGGTTGTGCACAATCTCGAAGGGTGGTTCTATCACCTAACTCCACCTTTGTGAGCCTTTGCTCACAAATTTCTTACCCGACGTGTCTAATGCATGAGCATTCAAGTCCACGCACAATCCTACATCACCCAAAAAAAATACCATTTCACAGTTTGGTAAGATTTAATGAAATCCTTTTCGGGAAGACTTTAGACTTCATTAAAGAAATTTGGATATGTCGCAATCATTTGTATTTGAGCACTTTGAAGGATTATTCTAGATACAATTTCTCTTTTATAAGAGAATATTTAATTTCTATAATGAATATAAAAATTAGAGATTTTAAATTCTTTGTGCTGGTAACTTTTTGTATTCCGAAATCCAAAATGGAGGAGGGAGATCAAATGAACAACAATGCATTTGAAAGGAATTCAACTATTAAAGGAGGTCGATTCAATCCACCTCTAAGATGACGCTTCATCTTCAGGAATGTTGAAATATTATTTAACCGTGGCATAAAGTAAGGAGAAGAATGCTTCAAGAGAAGTTGATGAGTATAGATCTCTGTACGCATCCATATGGGATGATAAATCGATGACGAATTTCCTATGGGGGGACAATGGAAGGAGAGCAGGGGCATCGGTTGAAGACAACCCCATTGCTTTCCAAGCCACACCCAGTCACAAAGAGGAGTTAGAGGTGGCTAAAGGGAGTATCACCTGCACACATGAGGAAGTTTGAAATATATGGTTAAGTGGAGGATAGAGGGAGCCCATGTGGGAAGAGTTGGCTGTAGTTTTTGATGAGAATGATTGCGAATGAAAGGGACAATGCTCTAGTCTAAAGATAAGACGTGGATGGTGTTAGCAAAGAATGGAGGATGGACCGAGTCCTCTAAATGGGCCAACATATGACAAGAAAGTTGATGCCAAACATAAAGGAGATGACGTGATGAATGAGGAAGGCCGCCTATTTTTGTTTGAAGCAAAATCAAAATGCAACGGTGAAAGATTGATGTAGATTGAATGAGGGCGAGTATATGAAATGCGAAGAAGACTTGTAAGGGTCGATGGTAGATGAGATAAGGGCGTGTATAAAGAATGTAACAGACAATGTTGAAGTTGACTGGAGAATGGGTGCGAGAGAGGTAAGAAGAGGGAGTTCAAGCCCTAGATTGAAGTGTGGGCCTGACATGGTAAGAAGCAGCCAACATATGTCCATTATTGGGTAAAATTGCATAGAAGCCGAGAAAGGAATGGGAAAGGTTTGGTGAGGGTCAGAGAAACATTAGAAACAACATACAAAAGGAATTGATGCCTGGGAAATGTGAACGGTTGAGTGGTGTATGTGTGGAGGAGACCTAGAGAATGTGGTGGAGCAGACGAGTGAAGGAAGATAAAGAGACATTGAAGGAGTTTGATTTTTTTTTGTGATGGATTGAACAATCGCGAAGAATGGAAGATTGAGGAAGCATGCTCTTTAGAAGGGAAATTCCATGGAAGGAGATGGAACGTCAAAGACTGGCATAAATCTATGGCAGAGGATAGCAGTGAAAGGATGAGTTGCAGAGTGGTCGCTTGAAGGTGGAGTCAAGGAAAACATAGCCGTTATACTGTGAATGTATACCTGTAGGTTATAATTCATAAGACAAAGCAAGGAGGCGACAATTTTTTTTTTCCAGGAGAATACAAGAAGATGTCTGGGAGTTGTTATTGTACTGTTATTTATGAAATCTGATTTGAATAAAGTGGTGTTTTTGTTTTGCAATTTGAATGTAGTGTTTTCAATTTAGATTGATTAAAAATTGACACAAGTTATTGTCAATTTTTGGGTTAATTGTTTGACAGTCTTTTTGTAATCTAAATTTGGGTATTGAGTTGAGATGTGGTGTTTTCTTCTTCATCAACATGTGATAAGGAAAGCTAATTAGATCACCATTAAAAAGGCATCATGGAGACCCTTGTTACAAAAATAGTTTAGAGACAAAGAAGGGGTATTATTACATGTATCACAACCCTTTATGTATTCAAAGAAGGGTATTGTTACATGTATCACAACCCTTAATGTAATCAAAGAAGATAGTGGTAAAGCATTAGATTTAGGTAGCACATGAGATCAAAAATAATGTGTTCACAAGAAATATAAACTAGATAATATCATCACATGATGGAGCATTAATAATTATCAATGGGTACAATATGAATCAAAGAGTCATCAATCAAATCATAAGAAAATAAAGAGCATGCATTGTTGTGAAAAGACATATCACTCTAGTGGTAGGGGTAATACCATCATCATATAGTGCACCATTGGGATAATTGACATAGATAAGTAGACCCAAAGCATCTTTAGAAGGATCATCAATAGTATGACAAACAAAAAATACATTACACTCAATCCTTAAGGAAAGATGTCTAGGAATAAAAACATGGATAGTAGAGGTTTTGGATGTAAGGGAGAAACTACAATGAGATGTAAAAGAAATATGTTTGCTAAGTATAACATCACATGATGTATCATTAAAAATTAGGGTTAGGTCCTCCTCATCTGATGAAGAGAAAACAAAAATCTCATCACAAACCCACAAATCCAAATTACATAAGACTTTGATTAACCGATTAACCCAAAATTGACAAATTCTTGTGTCGATTTAAACATTCATTTACAATCGCACAAACATAAACTCCAATTTATAAGCAAACAAATAACTTCATTTAACAGATTTCATAAAATTTATATTCAAATACCAGACAACAATAGAGTTTCCCCTGCATTCCTTATCCACCCCCTCTGCTCATCTCTTCAGGAAATCACAACCTCTTCATATTCTGACTTTAGTACATGCAATCTTCTCAAATCTACGCCAATACTCTTAACCTTTCCATGCCTCCACTTTTCTCATATTTCGGGCTCAAACACTCTTCTCTTATCGACGTTCTCCACACAAGAGACTTCATTATGTTTTAGCCACACACATCTCCCATCTACCAATCCACATCTCTTTCTCCACAGGTTTTAATATACATACTTTTAACTATTGAGGCATATCAAAACTCATTACCCTTGTGCATTAAACTATTACTTATCCCATCTTCACACCTGCCATATCTCAACTCTTTTGAAAGAAATGACTTTATATTCATCTTAAGAGCTTCTTTCCACTATTCGATGTCTTCCTTGGCTATCTTGTGTTCTCATAAACATCACATCACACCCATTCATACTCTATTCTTTTCTTCGCAAGCATATACTACTAGCTAGGAACCTGCCTTAATTTGCATATAAGATACATAAATATCATAAATCAAAAATTGCTTTCCACATTCTCATTGGCCAAGTTGACTGTCCAAAAAGAAAAGTTTATTTATCTCAACGCAACTTCTCAATTGTTTCCCCTCCTCTGATTTATCCCTTATCAATCCACCACCCATATCTCCCACAATGGCATGTTTTGCTTAAACAATCGTGACATCTACCTACATGGTGTCTTTTTGCTGTTCAAAATTCATCTCCTGGCATAGGTATGAGGGCTGAGGAAATCTCCTTTCCTTCATGCCCCTCTTCCTCTGTTTTCTTTTAGCTGCACTAACCTTCAATTACTATCCACACTATACTAAATAGTGCTTGTGGTGGAAGATGAGGCATTTCTCCTGTCTCTTTACCTTCTGTCCCCTTGAATACGCTTCATTGTGGTTTCTTTTAACTTTCCAATAAGTGTGGATTCATCCAGATATAAGAAAATAGAGATAAATGGCCCATTTCCTATTAATAAGTAATTATATGTGTGTACGTTAGAATGTGTAATTCAAAATGAGTCTAATCTAATACACCAATGAAACATTAGATTAAATAAACTAAATTAAAGAAAGCATAAATGCAAACTCTAAAACAACAACTTCTTTAAATTCGTCCCATTATCCTCTATCTCTCAGGAATTTGGTTAAAGATGCTGGCTCTTAGTTGTGCAAACAACAGCTTTGTTGAAATGACAACTTAAGAGAATGAGATTTAATGAAAGTGCATATGCATGATTAAAAGATTAAGCTATGAAATTGAAATGCTTGATAAAACTGAAATGCGACTATAATAACTACGTATGAAAATCTAGAAATCGAGGTCCTTTTCAACTCACAAGAGGGCCGTATTTATATATTTTTTGAAGGTAGGAATTCAATTGGCCAAGATTGATGATTGAGTTCAAACCTGTTAAAATGAACGGTGAGAGATCGAGAATTCGAAAAGACGATGAAATTTAAAAGATGGATGGAGAATGAAGAGACAACTGAAAGGTGTCTCTCATAATTTAAATAAATAAATATTTAATTATGTGTGAGAAATGAAAAAAATTTAATTAAATATTGAAAATATTTAATTATGTGAGAAGAGAAAAAGCTTTTTATTAAATATTCGAAAATATTTAATTATTGAGAAGAGTGAAGAATTTAGAAAGTGTTTTAATTAAATATTGCAAATATTTAATTAAATGTGGAATGAAGAATATCATTTAAATTTTGAATTTAAACTTGTGATAATTAAAATAAATAAATTGTGAAATCTATTTAATTAATTAAGAGGAAGATAGTATTAATTAAATAAACTTATTTATTTAATTAAACTAGAAGAATTTGAAAAATGAACAATATAAATAATTAATTAAATTTATTTATATGCAAATGACTTAAGAACATTAATTAAATAATTCATATTTAATTAATTAACAAGTTTGATTAACCGTGACCATTTTTAGCTGTGTACATGCCCCAAATTTTTGAAAGTAACGATGCTATATGCCCTTTCGGGGGATGAATCAGATAAAGATGATTTTTGGAAATTTTTACTGATTTGTTATCTGATTCATCTACCAATAAAGATGATTTGATGAAAACCCCTATTGAAAGATTGATATGAAGATGAAGAAATTTGATTTTGCCCCGATTGATGATGCTTTTTGATTGATAAATTTGCTTCCATGTGATATGAAAAACAAATAGTAGATGAAATTGATTGATAAATTTGCTTCCATGTGATATGAAAAACAAATAGTAGATTTGATTGATAAATTTGCTTCCATGCGATATGAAAAATAAAAAGTAGATTTGATTGATAAATTTGCTTCCATGCGATATGAAAAACAAATAGTAGATTTGATTTGATTGATAAATTTGCTTCCATGCGATATGAAAATCAAATAGTAGATTTGATTGATAAATTTGCTTCCATGCGATATGAAAAACAAATAGTAGATTTGATTTGATTGAAGATGATTGATACAAGAATTTGATGAAGATGATTGATTGGTTGAATGAGTTTGATTAGAAGAAGCGATGTAATTGATTAGAAGAAATTGAAATAAATGATTGGATGATTTGATTGAGATGATGCAGATGAGATGTGATGGATATGATAATGATCATGATGAATAAAATGAGATCATAATGAATATGATAATGAAATGATGATGTAAGTATGCAAGTGCAATGATAATGATAATGAAAAATGATGTGAAATGAATGTGAATGATAATGAAAATGAGATGTAACAAATGTCCAGTCATACTCAACCGTTGTCTGAAAAAGATATTCAAGAATGTGGTCAACCCTCAAAAATCTATTTAAAAATCCTTCAAAATGCAAATGAATTATGCAGTCCTAATAATGAATTATGCAATCCTAAATGAAATAATGAATCATTCTCCTTGTTGCCATTTCCTCATGTGTTTAGTTGTCATCATTGAGCCTTTTGATATGTTGAAAGTTAGTACAAACATCAAAGGGTATGTTAGCACCAATGATGACCTAAGTACTGCTTTCATAATGTTTGATGTAGCAAGTTAATACAAGCATTGAGGTATAATTGAACCAAGATGACCTGAGTATTGCTTGCATAAACAGACAAAAGTTAACCATTTTGCTATGCAAATTTTGAAATGTCATCAATGATACATTATAGAGCATGTCCCACGACCAATTTGCATCATACTAAGGATTAACTTACAAACAACAAGCAAAGAAAAATCATACTTCTTCCTTGTGATTCTAGTTCAGTACATCATTGAACCACTCCAAAGATATGATGTCACCAAATATCAAAACAAAAATTACAACTGATTGCTTTAAGTTTTCCATTCATTGAATTCAAAATAAGATCATCTAGTTTGTTTCAGTTTCAAAGTATGACATGTCTCAAAGCTGTTTTGACCAGACTTGATTGGATATTCGATTGTTGATCTGATACTTGATAATTGACACATGTTGCTTGTTTGCTCAAAAAAAAGTTGATTTCCCCCAACGAGTTCAGGATTTTTCCCCTAGTCTAGGGTGAGACACGACCATTTTATTGATGAAAGCAATATGATTTATTGATTTTTCTTTGGATTTTAAGAATATTTTGATTTTTTTGAATTTTGATGTTTTTTTGATTTTTTTGGATTTTGATGATTTGGATATGGACATGCATGACGATATGAGTGCTTTGTTTTGAGATTTTTTTGAAAACCAAGCTAAGGTTGATTGATCATATTGATGGATTGATAGTTTGACTAAGTGTGTTAAGTCAAACGAGGTGATAATGGATTTGTTAATTTGGCTAAGTGTGTTAAGCCAAACAAAGATGATAATGAATTTGTAAACCCAAGGAAGTTGTATTATCCTAGAGTAAACTCGTTCACAAGATGATAGTTTGACTAAGTGTGTTAAGTCAAACAAGGTGATAATTGATTGAATTCGATTGATCAAGATTGATGAAGCTTGATTTGGAACACAATTATTTTGATGATTTGATGTGACACTGACACGCAAGTTAGATGTGATTGATATGAATTGTTCAGATTGATGTTCGACAAAAGATAAAGCTTGATAAGGAGCATCTTCCTGTCAACATATCCCATGGGCTAGTGATTTGGATCTTTTGGCTCGCAAATGCTTGACCAATTTGATTTTACATCTTCCAATGTTCAGATCACCACATAAGTTGGAGGATATATATCAAGATTCATTCCTGAAGCAAGATGTAAACATTTGCCCCCAATGTCTAGCAATGTATGGAATGGCCATGGGTGGATTCTTGAATAGGTGTATGGATAGATACTGTAAGCATGCAAAGGATGTCAAGGATTATCTTGTGACAAGATAAGGTGTTCGAACACAAGAATGGTCACTTGGATAGTGCTTCAAGGCTCAGATAACGTTTGGATTGGATAGGATCAATGAAAATGACCCATGTCAAGATGTTTACCATAAACAAGTGTAAAGTGTTTACCAAATTTTTTCAAGATCAAGATAATGTAAATAGATGGTAATGGGCTAGATAAACGGTTCATGGATGAACAAATAATATGGCTGGAATGTTGGCTTTATTATAAGATGCTTTCTCTTGAATTGGCGCACGTAGATGCTCGATTCTACACATGACGCCTGTTTGCCAGGTTTTCATCATGGTACCTATCCAAAGCGCCATTGAAATGGTTTTTGCTAGAGGATGATTTTTTATTTTTTATTTTTATACTGTTTTCAATCCTTTTTCTAATTTTTTTTTGGATTTTTGTATTTTTGTATTTTTTTTTGTCGCCAAGACGCCTGTTTGCCAGGTTTTCATCAAGGCAATGATTTTTCTCTTATTTTGATTTTTTTGTATTTTCTAAGAGATTTTAATTTGATGCTGAACCACCTGGTGGTGTTGATGTTGATGCTTTTGTCATAATGTGCCATTGATATCTTGCTTGAAGAAGCTGCTTTGCCAAGATATGTGCACTTGAATGCAACTTTTGAGATCCCTGATCTGCTTTGTTGATACTAGAGTTAACTTCATCTTTGTGCGCACATCGCGATAGAGTGCCTTCTGAATCCTTATGATGAATGGTTGTTGCCAACACATGGTCAATGAAATAATTGGATATCATGCATGGAGGTATGGATGAAGTGCTTTTAGGAATAAAAGGTGGATTAGTTGAAAGTTTGGAACTTTTGACTCTCCAAACTTGGGAAGATGAGTAGTGATGAGTGGATATGGAAATGTGCGTGGAATTAGGACCAACTGCTTGATACAATTTGTATGTTGTTTGAGAAGCTTGCTTTTGCCTTTGTGGACATCTTTGATGGATACTTACCCCTTTTTAATTTTGCCCCATAGTTTCTTTGACTGATGGAGTTTGATAGGGATAATCTTTATTTGTATTTTTTGGTATCCAAGTGTATTTGATTTGCCTGATATGCTTCTTAGCTTCTTTTTCTTTGATAACGTTCTTCATGCTTTGATTCAAGTCTTTCTTTTGACGTTGATCCCAATTTGTGGATGGGGTGATGGGTGGATGAAGATTCATGACGTGGCTAGTTGTAGTATTGGCATTGGTTTCATCATAAAGATTCTTTGTGCCCTCTATGTTGACATTTGCTTGAGATGAAGTTGCCCCCAATTTTATGAAAGTATTATTGATATGTTGAGATCCCTTGATTGTCGAATAACCAAGGCCTTGATTCTTATGATTTCCAATAATCAGCACTAGTTATAGGATGCCTTGTTCATGTAGGCCTAATCCTTTGCCTTGATAATTCATCTGCTGAAAAAGCCTATTTGCAATAGGATATGATTTACCTTGGAAACAAGGTGCTAATCCTTCTCTGCTCTGTGGTGGATCTTCAAAAGTGACAACTTCCTTATTGATAAGATAATTTTCCCTTACAAAGGTGAGTGATCCAAGTTTATAAGTGATAGGATCTTCCATAAGTGGGATGAATGCTTGATTGGTATGTTTATCTTGATCTTGTGAGATATTGGATTGTAATGCTCCTTCAAGAGGTGTTGATGCTTCACTGTCCTTGTAAAAGTGTTCCTCATGATTCATTCTCGATATGCTTTCACATGATGTTTTTGATTCACAACTTTTGTAGAAGCCTTCTTCATGACCCATTTCTGACATGTCTCTAGATTTCCCTATATTTTGACCATGTGTATAAATGTTAAGAGTAAGAGACTCTTGTTCCTTGGTAAGAGTGTGAGATTCTTGTTTTGAATGATGATCATCTATGTGTCCATCCAAAGAAAACATATTATGGGTAGATGGAGGAGTATGTGCTATACGGATATGATCATCATTTGTGATATCTTGTATAGATAGGAGAGTTCCCATTAGATCATTGTAGTATCTTAGAGATACGAATCCTTGATCTTGACTAATTTTGGAATTACTTTTGACATGTTTTGGATCAAATTCTTGACATGGGTCGATTTCAAAGGATGGATTTATTTCAAAGGGTTTCTGGACATCGTCATAAGGCATGAGAAGTGGCTCAATATCCTCTTGATCTTTGAGTGGACTTGAATCAAATGGTGAGTTGGGGATTCTTTCACTGTTCACAACTGTGAGGTCGAAGGATGTCAATATACCTTGGGAGGGACCATTGCTAGACCTTGTGATAGTTGTTGATCATGCTTTGAAATATATTCTTGAGATATGTCCTCTAACTCATTAGGCATTGTAGAGTCATTTTCAATACAATCATTGGTTAATGGATCATGGATTATGTCAATAGGATCAAATATCGTCAACACTCCTTGAAATAGATCTTTGTAGGAGGGGTCTTGATCATAACTAAAAAATGGCTCTTGATGAATGTTGATTTGATCACTAGATGGGGTAGACATATCTTCACAGTTCTCATTGATGGATTGATTTTGATCATTGTCTTCAACAGTTATGGTGGAGAAATTGTCAATGTTTTCAACCATATGATCAAATGATGTTGATATTTCTTGAAGAGGTGTGATGAGCCCTTGACATGAGGATGATGAGATACTTTGATCTTGACTTGGAAAAGAATCATTAGATGAAGGAGATTGAGTAGCTTGATCATTAGATGGAAAGGAAGCTTTGGATATGATGGAAGAATTGTCATGCTCTTGGGATGTGATTGAGTCATGAGAGGGTATGGATTCATAAGATGGGGTGGAGGGAGGACTTGGAAGAATATTTTGTTCTTGATATGGAAGAGGATTATCATGGGTGAATAATGAAAGGAGGGGATCATCATATGATTCTTGAGATATGAGATCTTGATCAAAGATTGGAAGGGTTTGCAAAATTTTGGTATCATGGGATGGAGTGGAGAGAATTTTTTGATCGAGATGTGTAGATTAAAATGAATCATTGGATGTAGATAATATGATAGAAGAAGGAAATTGAATGGGATCATTCAATTGGGTGGAAGAACCATGAGGTTCATTTTGAATTATGGGGGATGAAGATAAATGCATGGCATGACATGATTGGTCAATGTTATTTGATGGCTTAGATTTGGGCTTCCCCTTTAACCTTTGCAAAAATTCAGAAACATTGAATTTGGTTGATGTTGTTTTTGGAGGAGAAAGGGTCACATTCATATTTCTGTCAAAGGACTTTTTAGTTGTGCCCCCTTTTATTTCCTTGATCTGCCTTTGGAGTGCTCTTACTTGTTGGGTAAGAGTACTAAGATTGTTTAAGGGAGTTTCATTCTTTTTAAGATTCTCTTTAATTTTCTCCATATTGTAGTTAGAGGGCAATTTGGCACCTTGGTTTGCCAATAAAAGAAAGTATCCTTCTTTATTTTGCTCTAAGATCTTTTCCATAGTTAAGAGAAAATGTGGATCTTGTTCAGCTTCTTGAAGCATTTCTTCTGTTATCTCTTGATTTGAACTATTTCCATAAAGCCTATGAACAAGATTTTCTTCCCTATCACCCATGTTTTAAAGTTTTTGGATGATCTTAATATGATTTAAATGTGAAAAACATAGCATAGAGAAGTAGCCAGTTGTTTTGTTACTCCTGGAATCTAAACAAAGAGTGTATGTTCTTTGAGATTTCCACAGGTTTGGAACAAGATAAGCATATCAGTTAGACTCACTCTTAATTTGTCAAATAGGTCATCATAGTAATCACAACCCATAGCTTAAAATCACATCGACTCACACAACCATGTCACCCCCTAGAGGGCGCTCGTGTTTTTGTCTTTTCCAGGTGCGTACTCAAAGTGACGGAAGTGGATACCGAATCCCTTGAGTAAACAATCTGTGGCGACTATATGGTGAGTGTCTTGGGGGCAGATTCTTCCCTCCCCTTGCACCGTGATTAAGATGATGTTTGGATACTGACAGGGCTGGCTTTCTACAGTATGGTTTTTAATAAGGATATATGTTCAGTGTGGCAAATAGATATACTCCCTCAAGAGACCTCCCAACCTTTAGAACAAAAGTTTTGGGGATGGTTATCCTGCGCACTACTATCAAATTGGATTTTCATCAACAACTTGCTTTTGATTAAAGTGGGTTGGAAACCTTGACTTTAGGTGTTCCCACTTAGGTCGTTCCTCTTGGGTGAGTACTTTTTCCCACAAGAGCAGACCTTCTAAAGGATGTAATAAAGCATTAAATTGCAGAAAATAAAAGGTAAGTCTGGTGTTCTGATCACCCAGTTAGGGGGAGGGCATAAACCTATTACCCACAATCACAACAAATAATAATGGTTCAATTTTAAATCCCAAATTGACAATTCTCTACACTAAGTGAAGATGTTGCTTCACCAAAAACATGGGATTCATTTTAACCAAAAGAAAATTTATGTTTGGTGACTATCCTAGGATTGGTTAATTCAGATTTAAATGTCTATCCTAGGTTTGCTTCATTTTATTCCCCATACATCAATAAAACCTCTGGCCGCGGTCGCGTCAGATCCAAACAACAATTTAAAAATGAGATTATAATTGCTCCCAAAGTGTTTAAAAACACTTGTTACAATCATGTGATAATGCATTTTCTTTCATTTTCATGCTCTATGGTCCTTTAAAATCTGCAATACAAGCTCTAAATGTTAGATGGAATCAAGAAATAAGAAGATATGAGGGTTAGATAAATGATTAAGCATAACAACCCTAAAATTTAGACCAAGTTTCGTTGTGGTTTGACATTAAGTGAGAATTTGAAAATTTAAACTCTATCAAAGTTGATAAATACCTGCACCATTAGATAACTTATAAAATTCTACCCCATTTCAAAAAAAAAAGCTCCGAAAAAGACCAAAATATGACCAAGATATGGCCATTTTAAGATTGACTAAAAAAAATAAAAATCAGAAACTGTATGCACTAAAACAGTCCATGGATGCGCCAAAAGATGCCATGTATGCGCTAAAACAGAGCCTGGATGCACTGAAAGATGCCATGTATGTGTTAAAATAGAGCCTGGATGTGCGAAAACAGTTTCTGGATGTGCGAAAACAGTCCCTGGATGCGCCGAAAGAAATATCGTATGCGCCAAAACATGATTTTTGTCCGTCACCTGCTAGAAAAATCTGCAAAAGGAAATATTAAATGCGGGGCTTGGCCCCACGGTGGGCGCCAAAAATGTGTAGTTCAAAATAAATCTAATCTAATACACCAATGAAACATTAGATTAAAGAAACTAAATTAAAGAAAGCATAAACGCAAACTCTAAAACAACAGCTTCTTTAAATTCGTCCCATTGTCCTCTATCTCTCAGGAATTTGATTAAAGATGCTGGCTCTCAGTTGTGCAAACAACAACTTTGTTGAAATGATCACTTAAGAGAATGAGATTTAATGAAAGTGCATATGCATGACTAAAAGATTAAGCTATGAAATTGAAATGCTATGATGCTGAAATACTTGATAAAATTGAAATGCGACTATAATAACTATGTATGAAAATCTAGAAATCGAGGTCCTTTTCAACTCACAAGAGCGCCGTATTTATAGATTTTTTGAAGGCAAGAATTCAATTGGCCAAGATCGACGGTTGAGTTCAAGCCTGTTAAAATGAACGGTGAGAGATCGAGAATTCGAAAAGACGATGGAATTTTAAAAGACGGATGGAGAATGAAGAGACAATTGAAAGGTGTCTCTCATAATTTAAATAAATAAATATTTAATTATGTGTGAGAAATGAAAAGGTTTTAATTAAATATTGAAAATATTTAATTATGTGAGAAGAGAAAAAACTTTTTATTAAATATTCAAAAATATTTAATTATTGAGAAGAGTGAAGAATTTAGAAAGTGTTTTAATTAAATATTGCAAATATTTAATTAAATGTGGAATGAAGAATATCATTTAAATTTTGAATTTAAACTTGTGATAATTAATATAAATAAATTGTGAAATTTATTTAATTAATTAAGAGGAAAATAACATTAATTAAATAAACTTATTTATTTAATTAAACTAGAAGAATTTGAAAAATGAACAATATAAATAAATAATTAAATTTATTTATATGCAGATGACTTAAGAACATTAATTAAATAATTATTTAATTAATAGGTTTGGTTAACCTTGACCATTTTTAGATGTGTACAATATGAAACCAATTGACTTCAATGCACTGAGGTTGAAGATGTGAATGAAATGATAAAATGTTGCTCAAACTTGCCCCAAACGATCATGAAATTGAAATCAAACCAAAAACCAAAATGAAAATAATAGATTCAAACTGAATCATTTTTTTGGGTGATGCCAATTACACGTGGACCTGGATGCTTCTACATCAAATACACTGGGTAAGAAATTTATGAGCATGGGCTCACAAAGGTGGAGCTGAGTGGTAGAACCACCCTTCAAGATTGCACAAACCTCTGGCGAATTCCGTCGCTAATAGCTCGACCTCCTCCACCAATTAGCCTGACCTCCTCCGCCAAGAACTCTTCCTCTCCACTCTACAAGTGACCTCTCACATTCCTCTTCTGGTCGCCTCTTGGCTATACATTAAAAGTCACAACTTGTAGGTTCATATGCACTGTCTAACGGCTATGCCTTTTTTGTCTTCAGCTTAAGACAACCATTTCATTTCTCTCTCGACTCCTCTGCAACTCTATCCTTGTACCTCGATTGTCATGAAGATTCCACTTTGTTTGTTGTAATCTACCATCACACAACACTTTCCTTTGTGCTTTCCACTCTCAATCGTTCGGGAATGATGCTCTTGAGCTTCTCACTCACACTTCCAATTCTACACCTTCTAGCCTTCAACCGCCAAGACTCTCTACATTTGCAACGATACTTTTGGACTTCACTTGCACTTCTATTATTAATAGGTTTTGTCATAAACTGCTTCACGTTCGACGATTTGCTTGTGCCCCCAAAACCTCTGCTCACTTCCCTCTCCACCCGTAGATCCTGGTGTGAACCACCTCTCTATTGACACTCTATTCACATGCTCATAATCTCTGCTCTGATTCCACTTGATGAAGAGAAAACATAACTCTCATCACAAACCCACAAATCCAAATTACAGAAGACTTCGTTTAAATGATTAACTCAAAATCAACAAATTCTTGTGTTGATTTAAATATCGATTTACTATCGCACAAACATAAACTCCAATTTATAAGCAAATAAATAACTTTATTTAACAAATTTCATGAAATTTACATTCAAATACTAGGCAAGAAAAGAGTTTCCTTTGCATTCCTTATCCACCCCCTCTACTCATCTCTTCAAAAAATCACCACCTCTTCATATTCTGACTTCAGTACATGCAATATGCTCAAATCTGCGTCAATACTCTTAACCTTTCCACGCCTCCCCTTTTCTCATCTTCCAGGCTCAAACATTCTTCTCTTTTTGACGTTCTCCACACAAGCGGCTTCTTTATGTTTTAGCCACGCGCATCTCCCATCTACCAATCCACATCTCTTTCTCCACAGGTTTTAATTTGCATACTTTCAACTATCGTGGCATACTAAAACTCATTACCCTTGTGCATTAAACTGTTAGTTATCCCATCTTCACACCCGCCATATCTCAACTCTTTTAAAAGAAATACCTTTATAATCTTCATCTTAAGAGCTTCTTTCCACTATTTGATGCCTTCCTTAACTATCCCGTGTGCTCATAAACAACGCATCACACCGATTTATACTCTATTCTTTTCTTTGCAAGCACATACTACTAGCCAGGAACCTGCCTTAATCTGCATATAAGATACATAAATATCATAAATCAAAAATTGCTTTCCACATTCTCATTGGCCTTTGACTGTCCAAAAAGAAAAGTTTATTTATCTCAACGCAGCTTCTCAGTTGTTGCCCCTCCTCTGATTTATCCCTTATCAATCTGCCACCCATATCTCCCATGATGGCATGCTCTGCTTAAACAGCTGTGACATCTCCCTACATGGTGTCTTTTGTTGTTCAAAATTCATCTCCTGGCATGGGTATGAGGGCCGAGGAAATCTCCTTTCCTTCATGCCCCTCTTCCTTTGTTTTCTTTTAGCTGCGCTAACCTTCAATTACTGTCCACGCTATACTAAATAATGCTTGTGGTGGAAGATGAGGCGTTTCTCCTATCTCTTTACCTTCTATACCTTTGAATACGCTTCATTGTGTTTTTTTTAACTTTCCAATAACTGTGGATTCATCCAGATATAAGAAAATAGAGATAAATGACCCATTTCCTATTAATAAGTAATTATCTGAAACCAATTGACTTCAATGCATTGAGGTTGAAGATGTGAATGAAATGACAAAATGTTGCTCAAACCTGCCCCAAACGATCATGAAATTGAAATCGAATAAAAAATAAAACCCAAAACAAAAGATTCAAATTGAATCTTTTTTTTGGGTGATTCTGATTGCATGTGGACTCGGATGCTCTTGCATCATCATCATTTTCTATATAAGATATATAATTCATTATGAATCATGTAAAAAATGAACAAAAAAATCCTCTAAAATGGTTGGAAAGGTGATAATAAGTTCTATGAAAGATGAAAAAGATAATATGAATTAATATATGCATAGAGCATTTGGGAAAAAAATTTTGTGTGTGGTTATATGGAAATAATGTCTTCAAAGGTCAATGGGTAAGATGTAAGAAATTGTAAAAACACATTAAAATCTTCAATATATGAATTTAGACATAGACCGAACTTCTTTACCCTATGATAAAAATACATTATAATGCACCCTATTTTATCTTTCAAATTCATTTAAAAATGATGTCACAATACATACCTACACTAACCTTTGAATTCATTTCCTTAGAAAGTTTAAATAAAACAAGATCAATAGATATTAAAAGAAGCACAAAAGAAGTTGAGTCCAAAGTTAGGTGAAGTGAAGCATATGTTTGCAAATTTCATAGTACAAGTTTGTAGGTGTAAGAATGATCCAAAATTGTGGGTCCTTGTATGTGTACATTATAACTTAATAACCCTAGTTCTCAACCATATTCAAATGAAAAATGATGAAAAATAACTTCAAATGCACCCATGAAAAGAGTGACATAATCAATTATAAGTTGAAGATCAATGTACCTTCAAAAATAGCTCTTCTTCTGTCGAAATAAGCCCTTTTTTATATTTTCTTGAATATCTTTGAATTGAAAAAATAAAAAACTATTTATATGAATGTTTTTGGTCTAACAAATTTCGGTTGACAAACTTCTGACCAAAAAATTTTTGTTCGAAAGGGTTTCAACCAAAACACTTCCAACCAGAATGAACTCGACCGAAAATGGTCTAGTTGAAACTATCTAGTTGGCATCCTACTTGGTAGCCAACTCAGCCTTTTTCATATTTTTCTAAAACTCTCAACTTCAACTATTCAGTTAGAATGTTTTTTTTTTTTAAAAATACCCTTTTGTAGAGTTCGGAGTGGTGAATCCAAATATGTAAATTTTTATATTTTGATTACTTTTAATATATATTTAACTAATGCAAGTAGGTTGTTAAAGTTAAAAAAGAGGTTGATTAGAAATTTAAAAAATATAGTAAAACATATTAACAAAATGAAAAATATATGGTGCACTAGAGGAGAAAATCCTCTTCAAAAGGATAAAATTTGTTTTTTTGAAAATGATTAAAAATGTAGACAATAATTGATGTCAAATGAAAACTATCAAATTCTGACAAGTTTGACTTTAAAACGTTATTACGAAGATAAAATACATCAAAATTTGCATTTTTTTCCATGCACTAGATATTGAAGTTACCTATTTGGAGAGAAAAAATCAAGGGAAAATGAAGATTTTATTAGTTTGTTTCTTGACATCAACTAAATGTCACTTTTTCTTGAAATTTTCAGCATTCCAAAATCTTATTTTAAATTGATAAAAAAATAATGAGAACAATTTTTAAAAATCTAAAAAATTACAGGATTAAACTTCATCAAGAGTTATACATTTCATTAGTTTATATTTAGAAATTCAAAACATAAAGACCACTTTTATGTGGTCGAAGCTTATAATTTTTTTTGGTGTTGGTCGATTCCATTATAAAGTGTGACATAGGTTTCTACTTTTACCCAGCTATATTTGGCTTAACTATTTTCATATTTATTTTGCATGTCTGAAAATGGAGATAAAATTCAACATGATTACAATAACAACAGATTTCACATATTTTATTTATATGAATAAAATATGGTTATAGCTTCTCAAATACTATTTGAGAAATCTTTACTAGCAAAAATCTTGTTTGAATGCTTGAAAATAAAATTGGATGAGGAAACCTGGTGTCATCTTCACTCGCCATTTGCACACTATCCATCTTATCAAAAAAAAAATTAGAATAGTTTATCACATATTCAAGTATCTATTTTTTCACATCATCTCAAATTTTATCTTTTTGAAGAACCCTACAAGTACTCATCTAATTGATTTCTATGATTTCATATAATTGGTTCCTATTCATAATATCTTTGATTAGTTCTATTATATACATCAAATTATACAATTGTATGCACTTATCTCTTGCACAACATTTTTAATTTTATATTGTTTCCACCAATGCCCAGTGTGCACCACTTAGATCATTTTGTTTAATTTTGTTATTTTAATAGAATCTAATGCTTCTTGAATTTTTTTAATTATTGTATGTTTAACATCTCTTTTGTTTGTGTTGTAAATGCTAGCAACTCCAAAATAGGAGTGGTTTATTTTTCTTTGCCTAAATACTTTGTATATAATAATGTTTTTCTAATCAAGGACTTTCCTTCAAAAAAATCCTAGATTATTTTACAATGCAACTTTACTATACTATCAATCAACATATCCTTAGGTGGAATCTTACTAAAATAACATCTTTATCCATATATATTAAATGTTTAATATTATAAAGAAAATATGTATCAATTTATTTTTGAACCAAATCCTCTTTTACATCTTTTACAATGTCTTCTCTAACTTTTTATTCAGCATGTTCTTGTTCAACTTGTTCCTCAACATGTTCAACTTGTTCTTCCTAAGAGATAACTTGGGAGGATGCAACCAATTCTTTAGCCAATCTCATATTCTCTTTTCTTTCTCCTTTTATTTTCATTGGATCTTTGATCTATTCCTTTTATTTCCAATACAAATTTTACAAATATATATGTACACATACATGCATGCATATAATTTAAATTTATATATATTAAAAAATCCTAAAAATATTATTATGCACATTACCCATTAAACCCCAAACCCTAGAGAAATTTCCTCTTTAAGAAAATGCTAGATACCCAAATCCTAAATTCTAAGTTATCTTAAGCCCTAAATTATAAACCATTAGTTTTCATATTTACCTCTTCCATACCTAGAACCTTAAAAAACCATGTTAGCCCTCTATAATTAGATAAATGAAAAAATTAAGAATATTCCCTCCCTATGTGACATTATTTATTCTTCTTATACTAATTTTGTTTGCTAGCATAAATTATTTATTAATATATTTTGTTCTTAAATCTTCCTATTGCCATTATTTCCTACTCACCCTTACTGAAACAACGACAACCTTATAAGAAGGAATTTACTTGAAATTTTAATCATAAAGTAAAAAGTACCCATTCCATAAAAATAGGATATAAATTTTTTTCTTTCAATAATTGAAAATTGCAATTGCATAATCAGTATAGCATAATAAATTCATTTCACTTTTTGAACTAAAAAGAATAAACAACTTTTCCTTTTTACATTTTTCACATGAATGATTTCTAATAAATAACATAAACATTTAATATTTAAGGAACAAGATCAAAGATCCATATCTAGATACTTTTTTTCTTTCTCACAAGACTTGACATGTTGTCTGCAAGAGGGAGAACATCACCTAGGTGCTTTACCTCCAACCATGAACCAACAGTCCCCTGCACACCTTCCTAGTTGGAAGTGGACCTACCCTTCAATGAAGGGAATAGTTAAGAACCCTCTAGTAATTGTCAGCTGAGCTCTAGTGTTGTGTCCTACTTAACCAATACCGTTAAACAATTATGGAGACCTTGCAACTATGAATGACAAATCTAATTGCATTAAGTATTCCGAACACAACGAACTAACAAGTGCAAGTAGAGGCTATTGCACTCACTTTTTCCAAAGTATTTGTAATATATACAATCGCTACTTACGAGCAAAGTCATTCATTCACCCACCCTACTCGACTTGGAGATCTTTATCCGACCTATGGTTTAAAACATATTCTAGGCCAATTGGTTATACTAATATAATGTTATATTCATAAGAGCATACCCACTAAGGTGGCCAAAATAATTGGATTAATATAACATCATGGACAATGAATTCCCCTATTACGTTCCAATAACATCTAGGGTTTAGGCTACTGCCTCTAATTCAAGCCCTATCATAACCCATAATTTTTACCATCACCTATTTTTAGGCTTCTTAGATAGATAATGATGACACTATGCCACCATCTTGACATACACATGGTCATTCAAATAATATTGATATTAAATGTCATACAAACATAGAAATATCATTATTTGAGCTAAATAGAGGATTACTTCCTCTTACTCACATTTTTAAACTTCCATTAACAAGTCATAATGTTGGGTTCACAATTCATTATAAGAGATGATGGGTTCTATGTCATGTAGTAACATCAAGATTACGAGCAACTAGGTCATGCGCTCAACCCAAAAATTTTCTTATTACTCAAGCAACATAACACACTATTTATTCTCATTCATCTCTTTGAGAAATTACACAACAAAGTTTTCTATTTCCCTAGCATTTGAACTATATTCTCTATTATGAACTCATATATAATAGACAATATTTAGAATACGTAAAAGTATCATTTCATTCATATTTTTGGAGATATCAATACTAAAATATCATTATTTAGTCTCCTATTTCAAGACTACGTAAGTTCATTCTCTTAAACATTCATAAGAAACTCTTTCTTTAAATATACTTAGCATTCTCATAATAAACTCTTTGACAAAAATATAACAAGTCTACAACAAATAAAACATGCTTACAAATTCTGACTTCTAACAACAAATAGCTCTTTCTTGTATGCTCTAGCTTGACAATGCTCAACTACACTACTTCAATTAGTTTTTAATAACTACTTACACCTTTATCTTAGATAATGCAACCTCTAATTATTTAAAAAACAGTAACTCTAAGCTTCTACTTGTTATTACTCTAAACTAATTTTCCAAACTCTAAAATGCTTAAGATTAAAAACTCAAACTCAGATTATATGCCTCCTTCCCTATCTTCTCGGTGACCAAAACAAAGAGAAATCAGCTCATTTTTATAAGCAAATCCTGGTCAAATTTAATGCATTCCACTACTGAAGATCATGGCACCATATTTATGCTTGCACCACCAATTTTTTGTTTTAAAAACTGCCCCTTAAAGAGTCTCGACTAGCTCTTAGTATGCCACGATTTGAAGCATTTTATCAACATTTATATTGTAGTTTTAAATTGCTTTTTAATGCACAGCTATAGGTGCCATTAAGGTAGTTGGTTACACAACAAAAAGAAGCTTCTAAAGCTTGTTCATTGCCCTCCATTTTGGCCACGTTGAAGTGTGATTTTTAACAGCTTAAAAATGCAGTTTGAAATATTAACCAAAGTTGACTTGGTCACCCCATTTTGGAGGGGTTGACCCTTTCCAAGTTTTTTGATTTTAAATGTTGAGTAAAGACTTTTTAATGGCATGTAAAAGAAAGATGAATTTAAAAAAAAAATTGGTATACAAAGTTACAATGTTTTAAACAAGGCATTGTAGTAGGAATTGTTAGTAATATGTTGATGTAAATAATTTTGATTTGATTCAAGATTGATATAAATTGGTCTCGTTTCAAGGAATGAAAGTGCAATGGACAAGGGAGAATATTAAATTGAATACGAGCATTAATTTTGAAGGTGATTATTGAGCTATACAAATATATTAAATTTAAAAATGAGTAAAGCTATAAATTTAAGTAACGAAATTGTAAATGATTAACTTGGAGTGGCAAAGTATTGTGTATTCAAACTTACAATATCGAGTTATGAGTGGTCTGATGGTTTATGCCAAACATCTTAGAGGTATGTAATTTGATTATTAGCAATATCAATAACGCAATTTTAAATATCTCGTTTGAGTTTTTTATACCATAAATCATTGACAATGGAGAAAATGTGTAGATATATAGATGGTCAATGAAGAGACGGGGGGATCACCAAAACCCCTAATCGTCCTCACTTCATGATTGTGAAGTATCATGTTTTCTTGTATAAATGTGAAGATAAATGTAATTTCCTTGTGTGAGTCAAATAATTTTAATGTTTAAAAAGCTTATTTGTTTGGTGATGATTTTGTGGTCTTCCCTTGGTGTCTGAAAAGTGATGTAGAGTTTTAACCAATAGGAAATCTTGTAAGTTATTTTAAAGAGTTGTAAAAAGTCAAAATTGAGGTCATTAGGTTATTTTGGAGACCCTAACCCAAGTACCTAGGGTTAGAGAACTTGGGGACGAGGTTAAATGGGTGATTGGAGTCCTTTTAAAAGGGGCGGGGGAATCGAAGGTTTGGGGGGAGCTTGTTCACTTAGGGAGATTCTGGTTGTTTTTTCTGAGGTGTTAGTAGCTCTTCCATGGGGTGGAAAACCAGTTCATGGGATTGTTTTCCTTGTATGTATGGTAAAGTGGTCTAGTGTTTCCATGTCTATGCAAATCCATGTTGGGGTTCTGGTTGGTCCTCTTAGCTTGAGGGAATGGTGAGAGTGTACAAGGCTCGACAAACCATTATGGTTGGGTGGAGAGCTTTCCTCCCATTGGCTACTCTATTGGAAAGAATGGAAAAGTTGCAAAAGAATCTCAACAAGAATGTAAAATTTGCATTGCCTCTCTACAACAAGATAATTATAAGGTTTTGTACCCATTTGTATTACCACAGTTATGTAATCTTAAAGTTTAGTATCATCTGTATCTTCACTAGCATTTAGCTCCAAGGAAAATTGTAAAACACTTTTATATGGGAAAACTAATTTTTATTGAGTTCTTTAAAAATAAAACCTGTATATGCATTTTATCTAAGTTGAACATTTGTTAATTTCACTAACTTTGGAAGGGGAGTCCAAATCACCAACATTGTAAATAATTTGCATCCTGAAACCTGCAAGTAAAGTCCTAATAAAACAAAGCTTTGATAGTTTACTCTTCAGCACACGGGGTACCTCCAAAACCAAAGGAAGTAGCTAAATACATTTAACCTACGCATGAACATCACACCGGTAGAATATTGAATAAGACATTACTAGACGGTTGATCTTACGAAAGCCAAGACTTAAGCATAAATTCTTTGTCAAAATGGTTTTGGAAGTCTCCTCTTCTTATTTATCTACAGTTAGCAAGTAAAACGTCCCTCTCTGCCCCCATCACCAACAAACTCACATCATTTCGTGGGCCATTGAAAGTCGACCTATACAAGATGCAATGAGAAATATTGGACATGCGTATCAGGTGTAGCCGTGCATCACACAGTGGTTTCCAGATACATTCAATGGGGAAATGGAGAAGATTAAGGTCATTTATTTTTATGTTTTCACGCCTGCATCACCTTGAGGCATCCCTTGGATATGGAGGTCATTTTAGGCGTATGATCTGCCTCATAACACGCTAGTAAAAATGAATAAAGATAATAACAAAAAAAAATTAGATCTAGAGAGGGAAATTATTTTGGGGCTCTGAGAGGTAGGCGTAATGGTGTCATAGGACCCCGTGCTTCATGCATTTAATAGACACAAAATATTGATTTATGGTCTACTCATATACTCCATGGACTAAGTAATAGAGTCCCTAACCTGCCAGTGTGAGATGCAAAGTCGAGTCGAAATAATGAATAAGGAATTATCAAATAATTTATATAAGAATTCAATAAAACCATAGTTAATGTTTATCAACACCCCTCCCCCCGGAGGATTCTAGATATTGTAGATTTATCAAAGGACAACTACTGAAGTTATCACCATTTTTGTTCCTCAGCCAGGCATTGCCCAAAATCACTATGAGTTCCTACCCAGCCGGACCATAATGGTAGTCGATGCCATGCTACTATCCTGCATAAAAGTGAAGCATTGAAACTGATGCTAACTTTAGTGTTCCATGCTAAGGCCGCAAGCAGCTTTGATGGAGTATAATTACTATTGGGTAGACATAAATTAAATATGTAGTACAACCTCAGAATGAAGGAGCCGACTAACTCCTAGACAAAAGTGACCTATGTGCATACAAAAACGCATGAAAACATACATAGCGACATACATGGTAACATGCATAATATGAAGAGATGACGTAGTGTGGGGCCCGCTAGACAGATGATAGAAGTGACGAAACCGATAACGAAAGGAAACGACACGGGAAGTGAGGAGGTATCCCGTGGCCGAATTACACCGATGTTTTGCCTTGTGAGAGAAGCTAACCGTTAAGCGTAGGAAGATGTGATTAAGAGACACGATTTTAATTGTAATGGGTATTGTTCTTGGAAGACAGTTGGGAAACACGTTGTGCTTTGGGTTTTCTCATTCTGTAGGTTGAAATTGAAACGTTGGAGAGCAAGGGTGCATCGCTTGCAGGGGAGAGGACCAATCGACTTGAGGTGAGGTGTTTCTAACCGACTGTATTGAATGTTGAAATTTTTTATGTATTGTTTCATGCGTTTTTGTATTGTTTCATGTGTTGCTGTTAAAACCGTAGGAATGTAACAAATGCTGATTTATAGCTGTGTTAAAACCGTAGGAACGTTAGAAAACATATGAATGTCTTCAAAATATTTTGTTATTAAAACCATAGGAATGTAATGAAACACGAATTTAGAAACACCCATTGTTTCTAACAACCTTTCACACTGTGTATTCTGCTCTTTCATTCTGCAGGTTGAAAGTGAAAGGTTGGAGAGTGGAGTTGCAAGTGAAAGGTTGCAGAGCAAGGGGAGACTGCAAAAAGTGAGTTGAGGGGTTTCTAATCATTTGAGTTGTTAGTTGTAAAGGGTTTTAAAATGTTATGAGGGTTTTTAATTGTAAATTGTTTTTAAACTTCAAGTGGGTTTAGGGTTTTGTAAAACCTAGTGTTTTGCATCTTAGAATTTCAGAAAAGAAAATGAATGTCTTTACAAGATTTTTTTATTTAGACCTGAGGAATGTAATGAAAGACACTGTTTTATAAACATCCATTGTTTCCCAAGAAGCATTAACTTTGTGTTTCACCACTTTGAACAAGTTTACTCATTATCGGTGATAATGTCAAGAAATTGGTGTTCTTGCTATTTGTAATGCACACATACATATAGAGGCTTGAAAACCACGATGGTTTGGGTATGTTGTGATGTGGCTTGCAGTTTTATAAACACCCTGTATTTTCCATTTCATTCCATTGCACATCTTTCAAATCAAAAGCATTACTTCACATTGCATAACTAATAAGTAGATGCTCATAGATAGATGACAAAATTTAAATTACAATATAGGTTTTTTACATAGTCAACCTAAAAACAGTTATGCATTTAGTTCACATTGCATAGGTAAAAGTTATATTCACAACTATAGGGAACTCCACCTACACAACCAAGTACTATTCTAAAATATATTAAATTCTTCATTGTAGAGTGATAATTGCAGCTGCCAATTGTATTTTTTTGTTGTGGCATTCCATGAGAGCACATTTGTTTGAGGTATTTTTTGAAATAGTTCACTGCCTTGTGTATGAAAGCATAATAGTAAGCAACAACAGAGACAAGACAGTGAACTGTTTGGAAAAATGGCTGAAAGAAATGTGGTCTAATGGTTAATGGAATACCATGCCAAGCCATATACAAGGAAATGAACTGTTTCTATGTGGGATTAGTTATCTATGGCTTGCCACTATGTTTTGGCAAACATTCTCATCCGACACCATTTTTACAAAATAATTGCAGATAGTTTTTTTGTATTAAGTATAGAGAGATCATTGCATAGTGCATCTAAGTAATTGCATCAATATCAAGCCTCTAGGAAGCCCTGCATATGTTATAACATCCTATTGCCCCAGTTACAAAATATACATATCCCCACACTGCCCCTGATACAACAAATTTTTCATCTCATATTAACACTGTTCCAAGTACCATCTACAAAATTTTTACATATATACTTGTAGCATGTAGTTACATATGTGCAATTGTACAAGGTTGTACATATATGTAACATATGTACCAGATCTGTTACCATTTATAACCAAAAAGAGACGAAAAAATGTTCCAAGGTTGATTCCTAGAGGGACTGTATTGTATTGTTTGAGTCTCCAAGTGTCACCAGTGTCTCTGTTGTAGCCATCTCATCCACTAAAAGCCCAGGATCCATGCTACTCTGCCCTTCCATCAGTACAATTACAATCTCTTTTCTTTTGCCCTTGTTAGGATTGTTCTTTTGCTCTCCTTTTAGTTCCTCCCTAAAGGCTTGCAGATAGCTAGAGTGATATTTGCAGATGGAGAGCCCTTAGCCAAATTTTGTTAGAAAGTGGGAAACACCTTAGTTAACAAGCAATGCAGTTTGTCTTGCAGATATATATTGTCATCTTCAATAAAGGTATCAACAATATATTGTGAAACTATACCCACAACTACAGGGAACTCCACCTATGCAACCAAATACTATTGTCAAGGATATTAATTCATTCATACTAGAGTGATAATTGCAGCTGCAAATTGCATTTGTTTTTCATGGCATTCCAAAAGACCACATTTGTTTGATGCATTTTTTCAAATAGTTCACTGCCTTGTCTATGAAAGCATATTAGTAAGCAACAATAGAGACAAGGTAGTGAACAGTTTGAAAATTTCCTAAAAGAAATGTGGTTTCATGGTGATTGGAATGTCGTGACAAGCCATAGACAAGGCAATGATCTGTTTGTAAGCATGATTGCTTATCTATGGCTTGCCATTATGTTTTGGCAGACATATACTCACCTCACACTGTGTTTTCCAACTTGCAATTATAGAATGCATGTATATGGTTGTTGGAAAACATTGTGTTTACTATCAAAGGATCTAATAGTAGATCTAGATTGTCATGACATTCCAAGACCACGGTGATTAGAATGACATGACAAGCCATAGACAAGGCAATGAACTGTTTGTATGTATGATTGCTTATCTATGGCATGCCATTGTGTTTTGGAAGACATGTACTCACCACACATTGTATTTTCCACATTGCAATCACATTATGCATATATATGGTTGTTGGAAAACATCGTGTGTTTACTATGAAAGAATAATAGTAGATTTGGATTGTCATGGCATTCCAACACCATGGTGATTGGGATGACATGACAAGCCATAGACAAGACAATAAGTATTTCTATGTATGATTGCTTATATATGGCATGCCATTGTGTTTTGGGAGACATATAGTCACCTCACACTGTGTTTTCCAACATTCAATTAGTCTGCATGTATATGGTTGTTGGAAAACATTGTGTGTTTACTATCAAAGCATAATAGTAGATCTGGATTGTCATGGCATTCCAAGACCATGGTGATTGGAATGACATGACAAGCCATAGACAAGGCAATGAACTATTTGTATGTATGATTGCTTATATATGGCATGCCATTGTGTTTTTGCAAACATATACTCACCTCACACTATGTTTTCCAACTTGCAATTACACTATCCACTATCTTATATGTATTTTACCATTTACTTTAGAGTGTTGTAGATATTTATGGTCTATGGTTTCATTAAAGCTAACAATGAGAATCCATTGCAAATTGTGTTGTGTAAGCTTCCATGCATCATACCATAATTATTGTTAGAAGTGTATTCTTTGTTGTGCACTTCAATGTTTTTGTTCGATTGCATTTTTATTCTTTTTTGGGGGCTATCAAAACATAATATCTATAACTAGTACAACTACATAGCATCCATCTAATTAAGATACATATTAGCCCTCCAAAGAAGGGAAAAATGAAAATGGAAATGGCAATAAATCTGTCACATACCAAATGAGACTGAAGCAAGAGAAAACTATAAATTGAAAGAGTCTCGATTGAACAATACCCAACCAAAGCATTCAACTATGTAGGTTCTAGTATCGACTTTGATATCCAATTGATCAGCCAGGTGGTTGATAGTATGATGCATGTCCTTGAAGCATTGATAATTGGATTTGTTCAAACATCCCTGAATACAATGAATAATTATCCAAGAAGATTCAGTCTAAGGCAACTTGCAGTTCTGAACAAGAATCATGGAGGCTTAGTGTTTGACATCTCCAACCTAAGGCATAGCACAAAGTTAATGGGCTTTTTTGTGACTAGTATCATAAGGGTATTATTTCAGGTCCTAGGAGATCAAATTTTCTACTTTGTACACTATAACTTTTTGAACTTACGATGGATCTGCATTGCATTAGGACAATCATAGATGCCATGAACGGATCTTAGTCAACCTGATTGGCTGATTGCATATTGTTCAACATAAGGTGGACAATACTATATAAAGGTCAATTTATGAGAGAAGGCAATGAACTATTTTTGTGTATGATTTCTTATCTATGGGTTTCCACCATGTTTTGGCAGACATATACCTAGCTCATAGTATGTTTTCCAACTTGCAATCATATTGTGCATGTGTAGGCTTATTGGAAAAAATCGTGTGTTTGCTATCAAAGCATAATAGTAAATACGGATTGCCATGACATTGCAACACCATGGTGATTGGAATGCCATGGAAAGCCATAAACAAGGCAATGAACTGTTTCTGTGTATGATTGCTTATCTATGAGTTGTCAGTGTGTTTTGGTAGACGTATACTCAACTCACACTGTTTTTTCCAACTTCCAATCATATTGTGCATGTATATGCTTGTTGGAAAACATCAGGTGTTTACTATCAAAGCATAATAGTAAATATGGATTCTCATGTAATTGCAACACCATGGTGATTGGAAAGCCATGACAAGCCATAGTCTTGGCAATGAACTATTTCTATTGTTTTTCTATGGCTTGTCATGGAATTCCAAGACGATGGTGCTGGAATGCAATGACAATCCATATTTACAATTATGCTTTGATACATTTATTCAATAATCCATATTTACTATTTAGCCATGGTGTTTGAAGCAATGAGAATCTATATTGACTATTATGCTCTGATAGATTTTTTGGAAGCATGTGTAGCTTGTTCAAAAGAACATGTTTTAGGCTTTTAGCCATAGCAGCAAGGCAGTGAACAATTTGATAGAATGCTTTGGCAGACATGTATGAAAAATGTGGCAGCATAGTGAACTATTTCATATAATGTTTCACAGAAATGTGATCCCCTGGTGAAGGAATACCATGACAATCCATATTGCTATGGCAGTCCTTCACCAGGGGACCACATTTATTTGAGGTATTATATGAAACAGTTCACTATGCTACCACATTTTTCATACATATCTACCAAAGCATTCTATCAAACTATTCATTGCCTTGCTGTTATGGCTAAAAGCCTAAAATAGGTTCGTTTGAACAAGCTACACATGCTTCTAAAAAATATACCAAAGAATAATGGTAAGCAACAACATAGAGAAGGCAGTGAAGTGTTTGATAAAATGCCTGAAAGAAATGTGGTCACATGGTGATGGAATTCCATGACAATCCATATTGTTGCCTTGTTGCTATATAGATTTTCATGGCATTCCATCAACATGAGACCATATTTCTTTGAGGCATTTTATGAAATAGTTCACTACCTAGTCTATGCTACCACATTTTTCATACATGTCTACCAAAGCATTTAATCAAATAGTTGAGTGCCTTGCTGCTATGGCTAAAAGCCTATAACAGGTGCTTTTGAACAAGGTACGCATGCTTGCAAAAAATCTATCAAAGCATAATAGTAAATCATTGAACATAGTAAATCTATCTATGACAAACCGAAAAATACAATCACATGAACTCAATCAGGTACCCCTTAAAAGGAAGTTTAATTACACTCAAGCATACTAAACATTTGCAGATGGGAGTAAACCTGTTATAGACTTTGCATAATGAACCTCATATACTTTTTAAGAACAAACTTGCAAGCAATGAAAGAACACAAAACAACTTCAAACAAACTTAATGGGCTTCAAAACATGTAATTGATATGTAACCTTTCATTGTGACCATATACCTTTGATGCATAATTGCTTTCAACATTCGTTTAGGTCCTTGTAGAAGCATGAAGATCTCATCAACAAACACCAATCATGTCTTTATTCCAAAAACCTATCCACCGAATACCTTAGAGTCACAACATCAAAATGTATTAGCCATCAGGAATAAAATGTGAATGATGAATGTGCAATGAGTACTTTCTCAATACCTTTGACTTTGTCATGAAACAACTTTGTCAAACTTTTGCAACAACTATTAATAACTTTTGCACCAACACCATGTGAACAAGTAATGAGTGAACAAGAAGGACTTTGACATGAATATCAACAACCACTTTGGTTGTAGATCACCAAATGAATGAATAATCTCTTTGAAACCAATCCATGGGAACACAATGAAGCAACTCAGTCTGCATGTAGTTGGCATTAGACACCTTTTTGACATCAATTACAAACAACATTAGCATAGACATGTCTGAAAAATGTTGAAGTATACATAAGGCATGTGGTATGTTTCAAGTATACAAGTAGAACACAACATTGTAACTCATACGTTTGCCAGTCACAATAACTAAGAACACTTTAGTAACACTTTTCAAGCAAGAAGATACATATTTCAGACTTCTATATGAACATGTGAACACTTGAGATTTGTAAACACCAACTGTAAACTTCAATTGTGTCTAAGAGCTAGAAGATAATGCATGCATGAGATGAAACAAACTCACATTCAACATGGACTCTTGATATGGTTGTTGCCCTCAGTCTTTGATTGCATAACCTTGTTATTTCCTTTGTATTGTTCTTTGTATGGTATGGTGTGAATCTTGTTGTGATATATGAAGGTATGTTTGAGTTGTAGATAGATGATAGATAATGATATGCGAGATTTAGAAATATGAATGACTTGGGTGGGTGCAACGAAGAAAGGATTGCGACACATTTATTAGATGCAGGCAAAGCATATAAATGACTTATGAAAAGTATTCGGTATGGGAGGAAAGGATATGAAAGGCTGGATATGCAAATGAATGGAATGGAAATTCTATCAATTCATCATTTTTGAGTTTTAGATAGAAAATGATATGCAAGATTTAGAAATATGAATGACCTCGGTGGATCCAAAGAAGAAAGGAATGCAATGCATTGATGTGATGCAAGGAAATCGTATAAATGGCTTATGAAATGTATTCGATATGGGAGGAAAGGATATGGAAGGGTAGGAAATGAACATTTGTTTCATCATAGAGTGGAACAATTTCCCCTTTGTTATCAGTTATGCTTTTTGTAATCATATAGGGCCGATTGACTCGATACACACACATAAGAAAGACTCATGCCCCTTTCCTCACTCTCCTTCGTACACAACGAGGTGTAGAGATCCTCGAGCTTCCTCATAATGTGACAAGAAAAGAAAAGATGTAAGAAGATAATGATATTGATGGAGATAACAGACAAGAGTTAAGATAAAGCACAAGCCGTCATGCACGCAATATGAAAATGATAAATATGCAAGATCATGATAATGAAAAAATGGAAATGCTAATGCATATGATAAGGACCAGTGCACTAAATAGTTGTAGGATGGAAAACACAATGGATTGTGACTCAATAAAGCCCAATGTTTTAGTATGCTAAAGAGTTTATGGTTTCTTTAAATGTGTTACTTGTAACAATTATAACGCAATGATAAATAAGAATTTAAACGATAATGATAAACAAGATCTTATTCCTTAGTCAAACTGAAAACTAGAGGACATATGGATGGACATGGATCAATGATAGGACATGTAAGGATACATCCTATATGGAGGATGAAGATAGATGGATCAAGATATGGAATTCTATGGGTGGAGGGAACCAATGAAAAGGGAACACAAAAACATTTCTCTTATACAAAGGAGAAGAAGATGACCTATGGAGGACTCCAAAGATGGCATGTCAAAGTAGTAACATGCCCCCATGGTAAGAGGTATGACAAGTTATAATGACATGACATGGATATGGAAGATAAATGGACATGAAAGGAAACATGACATGGACGACAAGTGATATGGATGATGGAAGACACACATGGTATAAAGCATGCATTAGATTCAATTTCTTGCTATTTTCCCCCAATAATTTATGCAAGATCAAAGGAAGGTGGATGGATGGATAAGGTGGATATCATGGAATATAAATGAAGGAATAAGATGGCTAAGTGGAAATAGGATAATCAATAATGTATCATACGAATGGAAAATTCTTGCCCCCAAGTGTGCAAGCAAGGGTACGCGTATGGATGTGAAAGCTAGTGGATATGAATGGATATGAATGGCCATGGAAATGGAAGTTGATGAAGGTGTATGGATATGAATGGAGGACTCAATTGTCTCTTTGCGTAACATAGTACCCCACTGACTAAATGTTTCTTATAGACCATGGATAACATGTTCCCAATTAAAGAAGTTGGTAGGAAAATTGGTAAAGATAATGGAATGGATAGGGGTAGGCAGAAGGGGGTTAAGGATTCATGCAAAGGATTGGGTTAAAGCTATGGAATGCAGGATGAAGCTTGGATGCAAGTATGGAATGGAGTCATTGGAGGGAATGTGGGCAAGAACAACATTGGCACACACCTTGAAGGGTGGTGAAAGTTGAAGGATTGAGAGTGGGTTGGGATAATAAAGTTGGGCATATAAGGATGAAAAACAGATTTGGAGGATGAATAATGGAGGGATGGATGATGGTGGAATAATGGAGTCTTTTGGATTAGCAAGTAGGGATACCAATTTTGATTTTTTTATTTTGAATGCATTTTTTTTTTCTTGCTTTGGAACCCACATTGTTTCCACTTCTGATTTTTCTTTATAGCCCTTTCATTTTTTCTTAATAGGCACCTTCCATTTTTTTGGAAGTGTTTTGCTTTTGATTTTGGAGCATATTTTTCTTTTTTTGGGCATGTATTTTTATTGGGACATGATGATATTTAGGTTTAGGTGGATTCTTCGATTTATGCATTTCTTGTTTGGTATCCCAATTTCTTGGATAGACCATAGAGGGATTTTATGAAATGAGAGGATTTTGAAATGGAAGGTGTTGGAATGAATTCAAGGGTATATGCCTTTGTTTTTCTTGAAAGGGCACCTACGGATATGCATTAGGAACATATGGGCCCATGATGGGTGGAAGGGTTCATGGATACAGTCAAACAATAGATGGTGAATATGATGGAGGAGGTGGACGCATTGATGTAAAGGGAGGCCTCTTGTGTTTGAAAGAGCTACCGACATCTTAACAAGGAGGTATGCAGCCAAAGCCATAAGAAATTACATGTTTTTTAATATTAGGGTGTGCAAGTAAATGGAACTCATGAAGGCGTGTGGTATTGTAGGGGAAAACCAACTTTTATAAAGGTGGATGAACCAAGATTATATGTTTGTGGTTCATGAATGGGATCTTGTGCAAGTTTAGGATTATCATGAGATGTGAGGGAAATGCTTATACCTTGGGGGTCTTGACTTATTGAATGGATGTAAAGCTTTTTTTAATGAATTTATACACGACGATTATGGTATGGAGTTGACACACTTTGATCATGAGATGGTATGGTGTCATGACATGGAATGGAATGATGAGATGAACTGGGATCATGAGAGGGATTATTTTTATCTTCACATAAAAGGGGCATCTATGATGCCATGCTTTCAATCAATGAGGTCAAGTGTGTGACATGGTTGACTTTCTATAGGTGCTATGAAGGTGGAAAAACATGGAATGAATGAGCTGGATAAACATGGGATGGATGAGGTGAAAGTGGGTGGAACTAGAAGACTATGACTATTGTTTTGTGAAATAGAATTTTGCATCGGGTATTGTATTCCTTACAGGTTGAATTTTGGTGTTCCTTTGGTGAAATAGGATGGATAGTTTTTGGTTCAACATGGAAGACATTTTGGGTTTCCTTGTCAATGGACGAAGAGGATGACATGGATGGTGACATGAGTTGGGTATAAGTTTGAATGGTAGGTTTATGGTTTTTCTTGCTTGATTAAGATTTAGATCTTGAATAGCCCCCCACTACGGAATATCATACCATGGTCTTCAAATGTATCATTCGATGTTTGATAAATGCATGAACACAAATAATCTAGGTATGACAGTAAAATGGCTTGTTGCAATGATCACTTTTTGTTTTGTGCACTATAACAAGTATTTAAGTCCACCTTCATATTGCAAGCTGGAAAACACAGTGGGTTGTATTTTGTATTTCACATAGTGTTTTCCAACTTGTAATTATATGTAGACAGAATGGTTCTCATGAAACTCTTGTGTTTTTTAGACCTTAAGAATTTCATGAAACTCACCTAAAACATTTATTACAACTCTTCGGTAGACTAAATTTGGGTTTCAAAATTGTGATATGATGGCAAATCAAAATGCACTGAATAATTGTAGGTTAGAAAACATAGTGGGGGATGTCAATAGATGCTTCTAAGAATCTTGCATTGCCTTTTGATGGGCAACAAGTTGATTATCCATTTAAACAAAATCCAATCCCATACAATTCACCTCCTCACCATTCACTTCGGCCAATACGAAGACCACTTGGCTAAAAAGTGTCCCCTTTGCAGCATCTGAATTGCTACAAACTCATGCACTAAGAAATACAAATTGGATAGCTGGTTCAATTTCATCTTCATATGCAACAAGAGATAGTGGTAGCCTTGCGTTTCCATTGCTTAGCAATTTGGATGGCGATTGTTGAGTTTTGGAGGAAATGGTATGAGCTTGGATTTTGTTTAAAGGGATAATCATTACTCCTATTTGTAGATGTCCTATTAAAAGTGGGAGCTTTCTTGTTTGTTCTGTATCCACTACTGCATTACATAAATTCCCTCCTCCACCAACCTCCAATGCAGCTATTGTTGTGGCATCTTAAACTTTTATCAGTTGTGCAACAACACCTTTGACATTTAACATTTATCAGTTGTGCAACAAGACCTTTCACTTTTGACCTATTAGTTGTACAACAATACCTTCCATTGTTGTCTTTGTTTTATCAAATTCCCATCTTTTATATTGCAGCTCTCTCCGAACAACATTAAGCTCCTCTTCTTTTCACCGTGACAACTTCTTCTTGTGTTTTAATTCCTTTTCTAGCTGGTTAATTATAGTGTTCGGTTGTTCTACTCCACTTTGAGCATTTCCAAGTATTGTTTTTGCAGTGTGTTTACGATTAGAGTATGCAGATGGATGTTTCTTTTCATAAGCTCGTTAGGGAACTTCTCTGCCTTTTCGAATAAGAATTTAATGGCTCCACCCAATTGATTATGTTTTTTTGCAATTAGATTTGGTATTGCCTTCTCCTTATCATCCATTTGCAATTGTATTTGTTCCATGGAATTGCTAACTGATAGAATTCTTGCCTTCATTTGTTCAACTCCACTTAGAGCATCATATCTCTATTTCTTTGATTGCACAAATTCATACACAATAGAAAACATTTCAATTTAATCCACTTCTGCATTGCTAGTTTCCCCTTGCACATACTGCACATGCTCCTTCCTCCACTTCTCACAAGAAGGAACAAACTCTTCAGTCAATACATTATCTATCTCATTTACTTTGGTTTGCTTCTTTTCAAGTGTTTTAGAGCAGATTCCATTTTTTCAATAAACTTTCCAAAATGTCCTCATATTTTTTTTATTACTACAATGTCATACAATTCTCATAACAAATATTTTTTGGATTTTGTTGGGTTTCTTTCAAGCAAAGCGATAGAGTTTTCAATGTACTAAATACTTTGAAATGATAAAGGGACAAACATGTGGTAATGAAGTTTTCATGTATATATGGACATTTCAATATGAAGAACATCAGACATATGCTGTACAAAATATGTTTCATTCAACAGTAGTGTTTGAAAACAGTTGATCTGGTTATACAACTGTAAGTGGGTTGCAGTTTTCATAACACCCTGTGTTTTCCAATCTGTAGTTTTACAAAACAAGATTCATGTAACTAAGAGCTTCTGTTTTCATAAATGTATTGCGATATTTACTTGTTTTCTCAACAAGTGGCTGAATCAGTAGTCGGAAGTAAATAACAGTTTTTCTATAGATGCCTGCAATGCTATTTGTTACTAATTTTTTTTCTTTTTGACAGTACAACTAAAAATGTTGAACTTCAGAATTCACATCAGGCAGGTTCCTCATGACAATCAAGAAGACAATGGTAGTTTGTTCAGTATAGAGAGGCTGCATTGTGCTTTCAAATTCAATTGTCAGACTTTGGAGGATGTGATTCACAAGGTCGGTAGATTTTCGGAGCCCACCGAACCTGTACTCCCCTATTCAAAGGCCGATGTAGCTTGCAGGTTCCTGTCAAATGCCATGGACATGCTGACAAACCGTATTCTAGTTCAAATTATCTATGCAAAATATGTTTGGATCCATGTGGTCAATCACAAACAGCTTGATGAAGCATTGGAAAGATATGATGTTGATCAAGGTCTCGATCTCATTGGTCGCATCTTCCCATGTTCGTTGCTTCAAACATCCTCGGATATGAGGTGTGTTCAAGAAAAAATTAGCAGCAACATAGAGCATCAATGTGATCATTTTTTTGACCAAGCAATGTGATTGCATGGTCATGTTGTTGAGCCACACATTGAATTGGGAATACGGGAGATGTATCTTGCCCTCCACACACTGCTTGGCCACCCCACACCAGTTCCAAAAAATGATGAAAGGGTTATTGAGTGGCTTGGCACAGAATGCCCCTGCCATTCCAATGAGGGCACAAATGTAAAAACAAAAAATGTAAAGAGTGAATCTAATTAGGATGCGAAAAGGCTTGTTAAATGAAAAATGGAAACTAAAACTTCAACTTTTATTATGTATTACTCTTTTCAAACACTATAGTTGAATGAATGGTATTTTGTATTGTTGTTTATTACTCTATTTTTTTATCACTCTTTATTACTATTTAATACATGAATACTATTTTCTAAAACTACATATTGTAAAACACAGGGTGTTGTAAAAACAACAACCCATGCACAATTGTATAACCAAATCTACTGTTTTGAAACACTATTGTTGAATGAAATATATTTTGTATTACATATGTCTGATGTTATTCATATTGAAATGTCTATAAACATGAAAACTTCATTACCACATGTTTGTCCCTTTATCATTTCAAAGTATTCAATACATTGAAAACTCTATCCCTTTTCCTGAAAGAAATCCAACACAATCCGAAAAATATTTGTTATGATAATTGTATGACATGGTAGTAATAAAAAAATACGAGGACATATTGGAAAGTGCAGTGAAAAAAAGGAATATGCTCTAAAAACACTTGAAAAAATGCAGACCAAAGTAAATGAGATAGATAATGTATTGAATCAAGAGGTTGCTGCTTCTCATGAGAAGTGGAGGGAAGGACCATGTGCAATATGTGCAAAGGGAAAATGGCAATGCAAAAGTGGATTAACTCGAAAGGTTTTCTATTACATATGAATTTGTGCAATCAAAGAAATAGAGACTTGATGCTCTAAGTGGAGTTGAACAAATGAAGGAAAGCATTCTATCAGTTAGCAATTCCATGGAACAAATATAATTGCAAATGGATGATAAGGAAAAGGAAATACCAGATCTAAGAGCAGAAAAATAGAATCAATTGGGTGGAGGCATGGAAGCCTTATCCGAAAAGGTAGAGAAGTTCCCCAACGAGCTTGCGAAAAGAAAAATTTACATTCTCTAATCATAAACACACTGGAATTTTTTTTTTGGAAATGCTCAAAGTGGAGTAGAACAACTGAACACTATAATTAACTAGTTAGAAAAGGAATTAAAACACAAGAAGAGGCTGTCACGGTGAAAAGAAGAGGAGTTTAATGCTGTTCGGAGAGAGCTGCAATCTACAAGATAGGAATTTGATAAAACAAAGACATCAATGGAAGGTGTTGTTGCACTACTGATAGGTCAAAAGTGAACGGTCTTTTTGCACAACAGAAATGTCAAATGTCAAAGGTGTTGTTGCAAAATTCATAGGTCAAAAGTCAAAGGTATTGTTGCACAACTAATAAAAATTTAAGATGCCACAACAATAGCTGCATTGGAGGTTGGTGGAGGAGGGAATTTGTGTAATGCAGTAGTGGATACATAACAAATAAGAAATATCCCACTTTGAATAAGACATCTACATACATGAGTAACCATTATCCCTTTAAAAAAAATCCAAGCCCATACCATTTCCTCCACAACTCAACAATCACTAGCCAAATTTTTGAGCAATGGAAACACAAGGGTGCCACTATCTCTTGTTGCATATGAAGATGAAATTGAACCAACTATCCAATTTGTATTTCCTAGTGCATGAGTTCGCAACAATTCAGATGTTGCAAAGGGGACGCTTTTCAGCCAAGTGGTCTTCGTATTGGTCGAAGTGAATGGTGAGGAGCTGAATTGTATGGGATTGGATTTTGTTTAAAGGGATAATCATTACTCCTATATGTAAATGTCCTATTTCAAGTGGGAGATTTCTTGTCTGTTCCATATCCACTACTGCATTAAATTAAGGGTTGTCATAAACTATGGAGGTGAAGTTGAAAACATTGTTTTGTTATAGTGTGCATAAAAGAAAGTGGTCATTGAATGAGAATTCAGAAGTGAGTCACAACCCAGTGTGTTTTCCATCCTGCAACTATTATGTGCATTTTCTATTTGAAACGTATGAACATATATTGAAATGGAATATTTGTTGAAAGTAAGGGTTGTTATGAACTTCAATACATTGTTTAACAAGAATTGTGAAGTGAGTCACAACCCAATGTGTTTTCCATCATACAATTGTTATGAGCATTTTGCGTTGGAAACATATAACACATATTGAAATGGAGTGTTTGTTGAAAGTAAGGGTTGTCATAAAATATGGAGGTGAAGTTGAAAAAATTGTTTTGTTACAGTGTGCATAAAATAAAGCAGTCATTGAACGAGAATTCAGAAGTGAGTCACAACCCAGTGTGTTTTCCATCCTGCAACTATTATGTGCATTTTCTGTTTGAAACGTATGAATAGATATTGAAATGGAATGTTTTCTGAAAGTAAGAGTTGTTATGAACTTCAATACATTGTTTAACAAGAATTGTGAAGTGAGTCACAACCCAGTGTGTTTTCCATCATACAACTGTTATGTGCGTTTTGTGTTCGAAACATATAACACATATTGAAATGGAGTGTTTTTTGATAGTAAGGGTTGTCATAAACTATGGAAGTGAAGTTGTAAACATTGTTTTGTTATAGTATGCATAAAAGAAAGCAGTCATTGAACGAGAATTCAAAAGTGAGTCACAATCCAGTGTGTTTTCCATCCTGCAACTATTATGTGCATTTTTGTTCGAAACATATGAACAAATATTGAAATGGAATGTTTACTGAAAGTAAGGGTTGTTATGAACTTCAATACATTATTTAACAATAATTGTGAAGTGAGTCACAACCTAGTATTTTTTCCATCATACAAATGCTATGTGCATTTTGTGTTCAAAGCATATAACACATATTGAAATGGAGTGTTTGCTGAAAGTAAGGGTTGTCATAAACTATGGATCAGGTGAAGTTGAAAACATTGTTTTGTTATAGCGTGCATAAAAGAAAGCAGTCATTGAATGAGAATTTAGAAGTGATTCACAACCCAGTGTGTTTTCCATCTTGCAACTATTATGTGCATTTTCTATTCAAAATGTATGAGCATATATTGAAATGGGTTTTTTGGTGAAAGTAAGGGTTGTTATGAAATTCAATACATTGTTTAACAAGAATTGTGAAGTGAGTCACAACCCAGTGTGTTTTCCATCATACAACTGTTATGTGTATTTTGCGTTCGAAACATATAACACATATTCAAATGGAGTGTTTGCTGAAAGTAAGGGTTATCATAAACTATGGAGGTGAAGTTGAAAACATTGTTTTGTTACAACATGCATAAAAGAAAGCGGTCATTGAACGAGAATTCAGAAGTGAGTCACAACCTAGTGTGTTTTCCATCCTGCAACTATTATGTGCATTTTTTGTTCGAAACGTATGAACAAATATTGAAATAGAATGTTTGCTGAAAGTAAGGGTTGTTATGAACTTCAATTCATTGTTTAACAAGAATTATGAAGTGAGTCACAACCCAGTGTGTTTTCCATCATACAACTGTTATGTGCATTTTGTGTTTGAAACATATAACACATATTGAAATGGAGTGTTTGCTGAAAGTAAGGGTTGTCATAAACTATGGAGGTGAAGTTGAAAACATTGTTTTGTTTTTGAAAAGGAAAAAATAGGTTTTACAAGGACCTGAAACCACAAAGTTAAAACACCAAAAGATAGAGCAAAACAAGTCCAAACAAACAGACAGCTGTCCCAGAAAGGAAACGACAGCACAAAGAGACAATAGGGTCCAAAAAAAGGACCGCCAAAAAGCCAAAAACAAACACCACCGCTCTACTCCAAGGTGTTCATCAACTCCTCGGTCTCCTTTTCAACATCCTTCATATCCTGTAACCCCTGCTTGAGGATTTGAACCATATGTGAAGAAATCGGGGTCTTCCTCTTCGTATTAGCCCAGGTGCGAGTCGAAATCCCTTCAACAGTAGATCTGCTGCAACCTCTGTCCACATCCAAATCCATGACCAGTGAGCCCTTTTGATTTTTTTTGAGCTTTTCCACAATAGCATTGATGATAATGGTGTTTTGTTACAATGTGCATAAAAGAAAATGACCATTGAACGAGAATTCAAAAGTGAGTCACAACCCAGTGTGTTTTCCATCCTGCAACTATTGTGTGCATTTTCTGTTCAAAACATATGAACAAATATTGAAATGAAATTTTTTCTGAAAGTAAGGGTTGTTATGAACTTCAATACATTGTTTAACAAGAATTGTGAAGTGAGTGACACCCTAGTTTTTTTTCCATCATACAACTTTTATGTGCATTTTGTGTTTGAAACATATAACACATATTGAAATGGAGTGTTTGTTGAAAGTAAGGGTTATCATAAACTATGGAGGTGAAGTTGAAAACATTGTTTTGTTATAGTGTGCATAAAAGAAAGCAATCATTGAATGAGAATTCAAAAGTGAGTCACAACCCAGTGTGTTTTCCATCTTGCAACTATTATGTGCATTTTTTGTTCGAAACACATGAATATATATTGAAATGGAATGTTTGCTAAAAGTAAGCGTTCTTAAGAAATATGAAGCTCAACTTCAATACATTTTTTTGTTATAGTCTGCACAACATAAAGTGCTAGTTGCATGTGCTTACATTTTTAAGTTTGTCATAAATAATAAGACTTGAGGTGGCATTGCCTACCATTATTTGATGGCATTTGACATTGTTTTCCTTGAAATTTTACATGGCAACAAAATGTGTCATGAAATCTACAAGAACATAGTCTTATATTTTTTTGAATTAAGAGGAGTAAATACTTTTGACCCGGAGCTATGAACCAGTGAGGTCACAAACAGGGGACCTCATCCCCAATATAAATTGTCAAAAACTAAACCCCAAAGGGATTGGAGCCTTGATGGAAAGATTAAAAATACAACTTAACAATCACATAATGCCACTATTGGTAGAAGACCGTAGTCTTCAAACATACCAGAGTAGTGTAATTCCACATGATAATTGTTCAATAATTACATGATCAAAGATAATGTAATACCACACCATAATTTTTTAATAATTACATGATCAAACATAATGTAATTCCACACCATAATTGTTCAATATTTACATGATCAGACCGAATGGAAAATGAATATTACCAACCTCTCTCATCCTCTACTATAGTGCCTTTTATGTGCAATTGAGGAGACGGTCAGATAAGATCTTATAGGCTTTTTTAAGTCCTTTGGCACTGACGGTGGGGTGATTTCACTTGCACGAGGATTCAAGGAAGCCTCTACTTGGACCATTGCACTTTCAACACCTTCATCTTATAAGAAAACCATGAATAAATGACTACGTTCAACAATTAACATATGGATATAAGGAAAAGGCAACATCAGATCTAAGCGTAGAGAAAGAGAATCAGTAGGGGGAGAGATGAAAGTCCTATCTGAAAACGCAGACAACTTTCGTAACACATTTATATGAGCCTATAGAGGAGAAATACAATTGAAAATAGATGAGAAGGAAAAGGCAAAATCAGACAGACCAAGAAATGTTGCTAATAATCGAGACCCAATTTTTTCGCTTCTTACACAAAAGTTGATGGAAATTGAGAAATTGAGTAGGGTAGTGTCAAGAATCAATAAAATCAGGCCTGGATTTAATTAGCGATGTATCTTCACACCTGCCACTTCCTTGTTCATCCTTGCCTTGCAACATGAAGAATATTAAAATCACATCAAATTCAAATGCATGCAACAAATTCATTCAAATAATGAAAATACACGTTCAAAAGCAGATTTCAAAATTACCCTTTCTTCCACTTAATTCCTCTGAATGAACCAGGGACAATGTGTTTTCCAATATACTATCAAAATCAGCATATATGTAATAGAAATGAAATTTTGTAAATGAAATCACAAAGACACTCTAAAATCAAAGCAAAAAGCGACTGCAACGACACATATTACAACTAACCACAAATGAGAACTTCAAAAGGGAAAGTGCACGATCTCCTCCCTAGGCACCCTTTCTTCTTACTGCCTTGTTGAGGCACATATTCCTGTCCCAAATGGACACTAAATTTCTCGTGCCCACCACTTCCTTGTCTATCCTTGCCCTCTAATTTTAGGAATGTAAACATCACATCAAATTCAAATACATGCAACCAATTCATTCAAAATATCAAAATACACATTAAAAAATAGATTTCAATATTACCCTTTCTCCTGCTTTCTTCCACTTTCCCCTTCCAAGTTCACATATGTGGTTTCCTGTAATATGTAAAAAAGTTGCAAGTGTTACGAGACAGTTAAAGTTCCAAAATTTATTGCACCATCTGCTGTCAGCAAGCATATATTTTTTCAATCACAAGATTTTTTTTTTAAGGTGGACTTCCTTACATTCTTGGTGCATAGGAAACACAAACTTTTGACAAGAAAATAACTGATAGGGGACATAATGTGAGCATTTTTTTTTTCTTGCAATCAAATGAAGATAGAGAAATGCCATTTTTACTATTACAAATAGCATTTAATATGACTATTCATTGGAAAGTATCCATGATGACAAAAATAGTCGACCTCAAACAATTTAAATGTCGATCTTTTTCTTTCATTTATAAGCAAGCTACCATAAACAATAAGACTTTAGGTGGCATTGCCTATCGGTATATTTCATATTAACATAAATAGAATGCACATTATAAACACACGACCAAGTAATTATTGTCACAACTTGCATAACATAACAGAAAGTGGTCATTGAACAAGAATTGAGAAGTGAGTCACAACCCCGTGTGTTTTCCATCCTCCAACTGTTATGTGCATTTTGTGTTCCAAACATATCAACAAATATTGAAATGGAATGTTTGGTCAAAGTAAGGGTTGTCATAAAATATGAAGGTGAACTTCAAAACATTGTTTTGTTATAGTCTGCATAACAAAAAGTGCTCATTGAACAATAATTCAGAAGTGAGTCACAACCCTATGTGTTTTCCATCCTGCAACTATTATGTGTAGATTTTATTCCAAACGTATGATGATATTGAAATGGAATGTTTTTTGAAAGTAAGGGTTGTTGAATACATTCATACTGTCAATATAATTGTCGATGGGGGATACATAAAAGTATCCAAAATCAACTAAGGTGTCACCAACCAATTGGGTTCTCATAGTGTAAGTAACCAAAACGTTTTCATTGCATTCATGCTGTCTATGTGTAATTGCAGGTTCAAAAACATTGGGTGTTATGAACCCTGCAACCCAAATACTATTTTCAAACCATTTACAAGTAACAACCCAATTGGTTACTCACTCCTCAGGTGAATTTGGGTACATTCTTGTATATCCCTGACTTGCAACTCCCTATAGAATGAGAAAACCTAGAACACAGAGTGTTTTCCAAGAAAAATACTTGTTACAATCTAAAACACATGTCTTAATCACATCAACGCCCTTCCCTCCCATAGTGAATGGATAGCTTCTCGCACAAGGCAAAAAAATGGCATAATTCGATGCAAGAGGACACCTCCTCGCTTTCCTTGCCACGATGTTTCCTCCCGTCTATCGATTTCATCACTTTTCTCATCCGTCTTGGTGGGCCCTACACTATGCCGTCTCCTCATGTTATGTATTTTTTTATACGTTTTTGTATGTACATAGGTGTGTTTTTTTAGGAGATTATCTCTGTCCATACAGGGTTTTACAATATTATATGGTTTGAAGGTTTCATAAATCATGCACTCACATCCCACTGTGTTTTCCAACCCGCAATCATAGAGTTTTCATCATTGTTGGAAAACATTGGGTGTTTAAAAATCACTCATTTCATTGCATTCCTATAGTCTAAATAACAAAATATTTTCAAGACAAGTATTCATACTGTTGTGTAAAATTCTAGGTTGCAAAACACTGGTTTTTTGAAATCTGCAACCCACACAATGTTTTAAAACCCTTTACAAGTGACAACTCAATCGGTTACAAACCCCTCACCTCAATTCCATTAGTTTTTCATCTCCCCCACCTGCTCTCCAACCTTTCACTTTCAACCTGCAAAATGAGAAAACCCACAACACAAAGTGTTTTCCAATAATAGTACTTCTTACATATTAACCATCACGTTTCCTTCCACTATTGATTCCATCAATTCTATCACTCGTCTAGTGGGCCCCAAACTACTCCATCTCTTCATCTTATGTATGTTACCATGTATGTCATTATGTATGTTTTCATGCATTTTTGTGTGTACATAGGTACTTTTTGTCTAAGAGTCAGAGATAGCTAACTCATAGATAAAAAGCACCTATGTATGTAACATGATATCGTACCCCCCATACCCCATGCCACGCGGTGGAAAAAAAGCACCTTGATGGATGGCTAGCCGTGTGCTATTAGGTGGCTTTGTCGGAAAAAACATGTGCGACCGGTGGGAAATGAGTAAAATCTAGACAAAACACACCTACCATCGCCATTTTCCACATTTGCATTTTCCCACTTTGTTGGGTGGGGAGGGAGGAGGTGCGGGTGAGGAAAATGGAGTTGCAGGCAGCCGAACCAGAGTAAAAACTTTTAATTTTTTTATGTACATAGGTGTGTTTTGTCTACATGTTTGCTGCGTGTGCAGAGCTAAAAGTCACCATTTGGAACATTTCATTTTGCAGTTTGGTCAAGATCGCAGGCGACACAATGGAGGCCAAATGAGAGAAAGGCATTCAACATGCACAATGACTACCCAACAAGTATGTATATCTACCATTGTATATCCCATTTTTCCATTCTGTAGGAACTGTGAAGAACAATAGTTAAATGGGTTTCTGTAAAGCATTGAACAACGGTTAAATGGGTTTTGTGAAAAGCATTGAATGGCTATTGGTTAAAGAAAAAGGGTTTTCATTGAAGGAAAAATAAAATGTTTTGTTTGCATGTAGGGTTTTCATATGAAATGCATAGTTGTTTTTGTTTATGTAGAATAAAAATATTGAACTGGAAATTCTTTACATTCACCACAGTAAGAATCTCATCTATAAAAATATCATAAATTCTTAATGCAAAATAAATTTTGGAAGTTTAACTGACCCGTACACTTGAAATTCAGCTATGACATCTAGAATCACCTGTATATAGTGGAGAAGCTTCACATCTCCTAAAGCATCCTTCTCAAAACACCTACCATTGATTTCTTCAATTTTGTTTCCTCAAATATATCAACCACCTGGAAGGAAGACAAGTGTTAGTGATAGATTAAATTGGAAAATTAAAGACATTTGGTGCTACAAAGAATTCTTTTAATTCCAAATTTCACCAATATACAATTTATATGTTGTGGTGAGTGCAAAATACCAGCTTCCATAGACAATCAACAAACATATTAAACTATACAATGGGAATTTAATTTCCAATTTAACCTATCGCTAACACTAGTAGTATGTATCATCAATTATATCTGTCATTCTACCATTCTGCAGGAACTGTGAAGCACTGAACATTCATTCAGATATATAAAATACTCATCCCTCCTAACATATGAAAGAGGTCATGACTTACAATAATCAATAAATGCATAGAAGACAAAACTAGAAGGATACCACGTACCACTATTAGACTTCTATTTATATCCCATGTCTCTCAATGAACATCTAAATGACATATCGATATTGTAAAAATTGTTCAATGATATTGTAAACTGAACCATTACTTGTACAAATGACTAAAAAATATAGATCATTGCAAGAAAAAGGGTTAACAAGTCAACAAAATCCTTATTGATCACCTTGATTGACCAAAAAATAGAAGCTAATCTGTCGAAAAAATACACCTATATATATACAAAAATGAATAAAACCATACACAAAAGCATACATAGAAATATAACATGAAAAGAAGGCATAATAAGATGTCAGTGCAGAAAAGAGAATCAGTTGGATGGAGACATGAGAATCCTATGTGAAAAAGGTAGACAATTTTTGTAAACATCTTAAAAACAAAACATCTGCATTCTCTAATCAGAAAGACACTCTCAAAGCTGAGAACAGTATTTGGATTGTAGGTTTCATAACACATACTATTTTCCAACATGCAAGTATATATAGACAACATGATTCTAATGAAAACCTTAGAGTTTGTAGGCAATAAGAATGTACTAAAATTCATTCACTTCCACAATTTATAGCAACTCTTACTTACAAAAAAAAAATGAAATTCAATTTCGTCATATCATTTACAAATAAATGCGCAATATAATTTGCAGGTTGGAAAACACAATGTGGTTTTCCATTTAATCCATTTTGTACATTCAAAATTATGTGGTTGAGAGCACGAGCAAGAATGTCTTGAAAATCTTTTGTTAATTAGGTAGTAGGAATGCAATGAAAGGAAATGTTTTATAAACACCCACTATTTCCCAACAACCATTAAAACTCTGAATGATTGCAGGTTGGAAAACACAATGGGACATGAGTGCATGATTTATGAAACCTCCAACCCACACAATGTTGTAAAACCCTCTACGGACACAACTAATCTCTCGACAAAATGCACCTATGTAGATACAAAAATGCATAAAAAAATACATAACAACATACATGGAAACATTCATAACATGAAGAGCAGACATAGTGTGGGACCCGCCAAACAGATGATAGAAGTGACAGAATCGACAGACAGAAGGAAACGTCACAACGAGAAAAGCGATAAGGTGTCCCATCACATTGAATTACGTCAACGTTTTTTTCTTTATGCAAGAAGCTATCCGTTCACTGTAGGAGGGAAGGGCGTTCATGTGATTAAGACATGCATTTTAGATTGTAACAAGTACTGTTCTTGGAAAACACTCCGTGTTCTAGGTTTTCTCATTCTACAGGTTGAAAGCGAATCATTGGAGAGCAAGGGGGCATTGTAGGCGGGGGAGATGACCAACCGAGTTGAGGTGAGGGGTTTCTAACCAACTGTATGTACATAGATGCATCAGCTCAGTTTTCCTAGTTTTACAACATTGTATGGGTTACAGATTTATGAAAAACTCGGTGTTTTCCAATCCCATTACATTCTTACTATCTAATTCACAAAAGGCTCTCAAGACAATCACAAAACATACCAAATTGAGGCAAGGGGTGAGTAACCAATTGGATTGTTACTTGTAAAGGGTTTTAAAACATTATGTGGGTTGCAGATTTTGAAAAACCAGTGTTTTGCAACCTAGCATTTTACAAAACAGTATGAATGCAATTTAGACAGTACAAACAATGTGAGTATGAGTTGTCATTTTCAGATATTTTTTTTTGGCATGGGAATTGGAGGCAAAATGGCGTGTGCTTTCAGTTTGGAGAAAGAAGGGGGAAAACACTTTGCATTTCATGTTTGGACATTGAAAGCTGAAGGTTGGAATGCACATGTAGGAGTTGGAGGAGAAAACCAATGTTTTGAAACCCAGAATTTAACAAAACGATAACAATGTAATTTAGACAGTACAAATATAATGAAAGGCACCTTATAACAAGACTTATGCAAAATAAAAATTGCATTTCTATTTCTTAATATGATCCAAATATACATGCACAGTATGATTGTAGGTTGGAAAACATAGTGGGAGGTGAGGTGACAACATGATTTACGAAACCTCCAACACACAAAATGTTGTTAAACCATATACACACTAAAGCCAAATACCTTACTGGTTGTCTAGAAAATGGTGCCTATCACCACACTCCTACGGTCTAAATAACACAAAGCTTTTCAATACATACATACTATTTTGAAAAATCCTAGGATACAAAACACTATGTTTTACAAAACCTGCAATCCACTCAAGCAGATATACATACCTGCTAGCTCCGAACACTTGCAACTCCTTCTCGTTGCTCTCCACCAAAATGTCGTTGTACAAAATGGGATCTCATTTAGGCTTTTTGATATTTGCAAATAATGGTTTTGAATGCCACGTTTTTTTGGGTTTTAAAAAACCCGCCAACACTGACACGTTTTCCCAACAACAGGACAAGCAACGACATGCGGAGTTAACATCCAACCATCAATTTTTTCTATTAGTGCTATTTGTCCGTCTGGCCACCTTTTTTGTTGGGGCCATTTTGTACACCGTGGGGTATGGGGTGTACGATATCATGCTACATACATAGGTGGCCTACAACTCCATTTTCCTCCCGCACGTCCTCCCTCCCCACCCACCAAACTGCAAAATGAAATGTTGCAAATGGTGACTTTTAGCTCTGTAAACACAACAAAAATTTAGACAAAAGGCACCTATGTACAAAGAAAAATGATTCTTTTTTAACTTTAGTTCGGCCATTTTCCTCGCTCGTGCCTCCTCCCTCCCCACCTAGCAAAGTGGAAAAATGCAAATGTGGAAAATGGCGATGGTAGGTACGTTTTGTCTAGTTTTTTCTTGTTTCCCGCCGACCGCGCTTCCTTTTCCAACGACGCCACCTAATAGCACATGACTAGTCATTTGTCAAGGTGCTTTTTTTCCACCACATGGCATGGAATATGGGAGCTAGGATATCATGTTACATACATAGGTTCTTTTTGTCTTGGAGTTAGATTTTTCCATACTGGAGAGTATATACCAGTATTAAAGGCCGATTCATATAATTATCATCTGTCTGGTGGGCCTCACACTACACCGTCTCTTCATGTTATATATGTTACCATGTATGTCATTATGTATGTTTTCATGCATTTTTGTATGCACATAGGTCACTTTTGTCTAGAAGTTAGCCGACTCCTAATATATTAGAGGGAACAACTAGTAGGAAACATTGTGTTTTCCAACACTGGAAATAATGCAAGAATTTTATTTAAACACAACAATGGAAGGTGTGATTTTTAAGACATTCATACTATTTTGTAACATTCCATGTTGCAAAACCGTAGGTGTTAAAAATCAAGACAGTGTGTTTTCCAACACTGCCAATAATGCGGGCATTTTATTTAAACACAACAATGGAAGGTGTCATTTTGAAGACATTCATACTATTTTGTAACATTCCATGTTGCAAAACCGTAGGTGTTAAAAATCAAGATAGTGTGTTTTCCAACACTGGAAATAATGCAGGCATTTTATTTAAACACAACAATGGAAGGTGTGATTTTGAAGACATTCATACTATTTTGTAACATTCCATGTTGCAAAACCGTAGGTGTTAAAAATCAAGATAATGTGTTTTCCAACACTGCAAATAAGGCGAGCATTTTAACACAACAATGGAAGGTGTCATTTTGAAGACATTCATACTGTTTTGTAACATTCAATATTGGAAAACCGTATGTGTTAAGAAGCAAGCAACCCACCATGAGACAACCCTTTACATTTAAACAAGCAGATTCAAATAACTGAAAACCAACATTGTGTTTTCCAAATTGCAATTATTTTGTGCACTTTTTCTTTTCAACATGTGAAATTCAAACACAACAATGGAAGATGTGATTTTGAAGACATTCATACTATTTTGTATTATTCCATGTTGCAAAAATGTAGGTGTTAAGAAGAAAGAAACCCATTGTGAGACAACCCTTTACATTTACACTGAGAGGCGACAATGTGTTTTCCAACACTGCAAATAATGCGAGCATTTTATTTGTTCCAATCAGATGAGAAAAGGGAAATGCCATATTTACGTCACTAAATAATTGTTCTCAAAGATCAGGGTGAACTCCACTACATTTTTTGGAGTGTACAAAACCAACACTTTTCATGAGTGAATAACTGAGAAGAGACAGTGTGTTTTCCTCCACTGCAAACAATGTGAACATTTTATTTCTATTTATTTTTTCTCTTCTGATAGGTATAGTCAAAATGTCATTTCACTTTCCTCATCTGATTCGACAAAATAAAATAATGCTCACATTATTTGCAGTCTTGGAAAACACACTATCTCCATATAAGGTGTTAAGAAAGAAGCAACCCATATAGTGTTGTAAAACCCTTTGCAATTGAGAGGAGATAGTCTGTTTTCCAACTGTGCAAATAATGCGAGCAATTTATTTGTTCCAATCAAGAGAAAGCTAACTCGTAGACAAAAAGCACCTATGTATGTAACATGAGATCAAAACAACATTTCACTTTCCTCATATGATTCGACCAAATAAATGCTCACATTATTTGCAGTGTTGGAAAACACACTGTCTCCATATAATCTGTTAAGAAACAAGCAACCCATATAGTGTTGTAAAACCCTATGGAATTGAGAGCACACAGTGTGTTTTCCAACTCTGCAAATAATGCGAGCAATTTATTTGTTCCAATCAGATAAAGAGAGCGAAATGACATTTGGAATGTAGCAAAGAGTTGTTCAAAAATTTGAAAGTGGACTTCATTACATTCTGTTAGAACTGTAAAATTTTGAATTTTTTATAGTCTATTGCATTCAAGAGTTTCCAACATTAAGTCCTTATCATAAGCATAAAATCCCCTCTTTGCATTGTCTTGCTTATTTTTCGTCATGTGACCCATTAGAATTTGTCTTCCTCTTCATATTTCATTGAAAGACCCATATCGGCAAGACATAGTAAAAGTCTCCCTGACCTATATTTTTAACTAACATATATTTGTTGCAGACAATCGGCAAGACTTTTCTTTTGTTTCGGCGATTGAAAAGATTCATATCAGCAGAATAGGTATTTCGGGGTAACGTTATAGCGAAGTATTTTTTCTTGCCGACCGACATATAGAAAAAATATATCGGCATATGCTAGGGTGTCATTATAATGTCATAATGAATTCAATTTGTCTTACCGACTAGCATGTGGAAGGGTCATTTCGGCAAAACCGATTGGTAAGTCTTATGTGCATTGGGGAAGGTCTTGGCGAAGTGACTCTTGTCTTGCCGAACTAAATACAAGGGGATTCAAAAAGGTATTGGAGAGAGTATTGGGGTCTTTCCTATTTAAAAGATATGTCGATAGAGATATGCATTGCCAGGAGAAGAACTTTTGGACATAAGTTACACCGAAGTTTGAATGTTATACTGAAAAGTAGTTCAGGGTGAGTTTCACTGAATAAGAGTAATCTGGAGGAGTGATTTTGGTAAGACATTTGGCATCGATATAAGTCTTCCCGAAGGTTTACTGTCTTACTGAAGGTATTATTTCATTGGTGGGGTTTATTTCTTCGGTGAGAAAACTTGGTGGACATACCGAAATGAGAGTTCATCGGTGAAAGGGTGATTTTGTCTCAATGACTATGACTTGAAGAATGCATATCGGTATGACACAATGAAGTCTATGTAACATCTCCTCGACTCAGAATTGTTATAGCGACATAAAAAATAGGAGCGATAGTCATCATTTTTTGGATCACAAGTGTCGATAAGACCACATTATGTCTTGGTGAGAGGTGTAATAGACGTTGCAAAAGACTTCACCCCAGATTTGAAAGTCTCTCATCGAAAGGACATTTGATGCGACAGAGCCAGTTTCAAATGGGTTTTCATTCATGCTTCATTAATGGTGTGACGGGATATAACAGTAAATTTTGTATCAATTCTTCAGTTCCGAATTGATTGTAGGTGAATTGGCATGCTGAACAGAGAACCGAGACATTTTTCAGTCTGAGGAGCTCGAGCGGAATACTGTAAGAGATTGTTTCTTGGTTTTTTACATTTTGATTATGTAAGCTTGAGAATGGAGTCTTCTGGTTTTGGAAAGGGTAAGGGTAGAAAGCTTGGTGAGAGTAGTCTGTCAAAAGGAAAGAAAAAAAAGGTTGATACAGAGCATGAGGGCACTGAAAGGAGGTTGAACCAAGACCTTATTGATCAACTACCTGGCTTGGGGCCTAAAGCTAGAAGGTCCGCACAACTTAGGGTAGAAGTTGATAAACTAGATGACAAGTGCAAGTTCATAGGTGATGTCTGGACTACCGTAAGAGGGTATGAGCTATTCAATTTCCATTACCACAGAAGAAATCGCTTTGAACCGGTCTATAACCCATGGAGGTTAAATGTAGGGAAACTGGTGTACCCTAATATTTTTGTAAATGTCGAATTATTAAAATTGCTTGCAGATAATTATGATCCAAAACATAAGGCTATATGTGACCCATCTGGAAAACCACAGATATATGTGTCTAAAGAAGAAATGGGTGAGTTTCTCAAATTGGTAAGGAGTGTGAAGCATTGCCTGTTCAGTTGTGGACTGCTATTTGGGACAGCAGGTTTGCTAATTCTAGTTTCATCCACTTTGAAGAATATTTTGTGAAAACTTTATACAAATTGTATAAGTATCCTTGTAACTATTCATTGACTGATGAGATTAAAAGGTTTCTTTGGCCAAAAGATTTCAATGGGCCAATTGATCATAACTGGGGTGACTGGTATTGTTTGGAAGGAGCTACAATGATCAGAGTATATGGATTTGAAGATGTCCCTTTCATTTTGCCAAGGACAGTTCCAAACAGAGTTGCATATTTGGAAATTGTCAGACAAATGGATTATAACATTGTGATGCTTTTTAGTTCTTATGGGAAGCAGGCTTTTATGCCTAGTACATTGTGTTTTGATAATTTCACTGTGTTGGCTAAAGAGGGATATAATTCAATCCTTGATAGATTGTTGCATTATAATATGAAAAGGGGACCACCCAGGAAAAACTTTGAACCTGAAGGATATATCAATTCAGCCAAAGAAAGGATTAACTTTGGAAGGTATCAGCATGTACCTTATCCTTTTGATGATATGATTAGGAATTTGGATGAAGAGGAAGCAAAGGTGGTGGTTGAAAGCTATAATCAAGGGTTATAGGATATGGAGATATTGTCTTCTAGAGATGAGGAAACCCCAATGGATAAAGTGCCACAGAGCAGAACAGAGAAAATATCTAGGTTAAGGACTCAGCTGTATGTTTGCCCAACTAGAGAACAGAGTATTGAAAGTGGTGATATTAATGCAAGGCATATGGAATATAGATCATTTGTTTCAGATGACGAGCTTATAAATTCTCCAGAGTTCAAAGTATTCTTGTACAAACAAAAGGGGAAAGAAATAAGAGAAGATGTTGGTGTTGTCACTTCCGGGAATGAAGAGCAATTATTGGGTCAATTGAGAAAATGTGTGGATGATGAAATGACAAATATGACTCCTGAAAAGGGGAGGAAAATGTTGGAGAATGCTGGTGTCATGATTTTTCCTGGACTTGATTTGAACTCTGCATTAGTTTTTGATAGTTTCTTAAGAGATAGTAATACTACACACAAACTTGATAAGGAAAGGGTAACAGAGGTGTATTCAGGCTCTAAGTATAATACTGATGAGGGATCATTGATGATATGGGCTTTGTACCCACCCCATAGGAAATCAGTGGTAATTGATACAGAGAAGGCATTTGGCCATGTTATGACCCTAAAGGTTCGAGAGGCTGATCCTGTGGTTACTGCAGAGATTGGGATAAATATTGCAAAATTGAATAAAGCACAGATCTAGACACTGATAAAAGAAAGAGAAATGTATAAAGCAAGTAATGAAAGAATGTTGAGAGAAAATGATGGATTGAAAGACTTGGGTGGTATTTCAATAGATCCAGCCAAAATGCTCACTCAAGGAGAAAGCTCTCAAGCAAAAGATCATTGGAAAGGGTCAAGTGCTTATACTTAGGGAAAATATGATGCAATTGTAGCAATTATTAAGAGGAGGCGGGATAATTTGACATCCTGGTTGAATAAATTGTGGGGAAAATATTCTAGTACTCTAACTGCATTGAAGGAGCATGAAGGGATGGATGGACGAATTATGGAAAAGTTTCATGAATTGGTCCAGGGTGATGAGGCTAACGGTACTGCACTTGAAGCTGCAAATCATATTATCAGTCGCCATCAAAAATTCTATGAGGAATTGCAGGGGGATAAAAAAGGATTAATTGAAGCTGCCAAGAAAACTGTGATCACATTTTCTGATAATAAAGGGGAATTGAAAGATGCCACCAGATGGAAGAATGAATGTGACAATACTAAATGGAATCATGAAGACAACTTTTGTAGAGGATACAACATTAGAGGAAGTGAGCGAGCAAAATGAGGAAATGGTCAAGATGGAAATCACGATCCGGAATGTTGTCGAAGATGCAGATACACATGAGCGTTGAGATTATTTGGACCACCTCGCTAAGACTCACTTGTGGCTAACTAGAGCCTAATTATTCTCTATCTTTTGTTTTGTATTTTGTTTTTTCCTATTTCTGAAAGGATGCGTCCTTTTGTATTCTCAATGTATAAATGTCCATTTTGAAAACAATATAGAGGGGCGAGGTAGAATTAGATAGAGAATAGAGAAGAGATAGCAGAATACAATTTTTTGGGAAAAGATGAGACTGGTTGCATATGTAAAATCATGGAGATATCAATGAAAATCTAATACGATGGTGCAATGTTTTCTGGTATTGGTTGTTTATGATATTTGTTGAAAAGTATTATTGAAGTTGTCTCCGTAATGGTGTTTTCTGGTTATTCGAATTGGTGTAAACAAGTTTAGACCTAGTTCGTCAATGCACATTTGCTGCATCTGTATGGTCAATTAATTGTTTCTTTCCAGTAAAGATTAAATTCTCTGAATTGATCATAGTAATTAGGGAATGTCAATTGGATTATTAAGAAGAACTCAATAATCATAATCCTGCATGTTTATACTAGCTATAAACCAAATAAAATGCTAAATAACTTGAATGTCTACCAGAACAGATAAACTTGTTTCATATTTCTCTTGACTCCATGAACCCTATAAGGCACTGGTCTTTTCATTTTTCATTCTTTAGTTTCACTCACACTTTTACATCTATTAACTGAGCGTATTAGGGTTTAGTTTTGAGTATTGATACACAATTTATACCAAATTTGATTTATTTTGTCCATTTCAATTTTCCATCATGGACAAATTAGGGCAATAGGAAAAGATCAAAAGTCAAGTATGTTCAATTCAGTTAGGTACACCCGCCTAGGTCTAGCAGCACCTAAAGAGTAGAAGGTTTAATTGTTTCAAACCTTGTTTTGTTACCCTAAAACGTTGTGAAAGCTTGGCAACCTTTCGTGGTTCAAACCTGCGTTTTTGAGAGCTAACACATTCTTGGAGCATAACGGAATAAAACTCTTCATATCAAACTAACTGAAATGTGACAGTGTATTTTCCAACACTGCAAACAATCTATAACACTATGCATTGCAGGTTTCATTATACCTATTGTTTTCCAATTTCATTACATTCTTACTATCTAATTCACAAAAGATTCTCAAGAAAATCAAAAATACCAAATTGAGGTAAGGTGTGAGTAACCAACTGGGTTGTTACTTCTAAAGGATTTTAGAATATTAAGGGTTTTAGGAGACAACGTGTTTTCCAAAATGACAATGTAGAAAATGGCGGCAAAAATGGGATCTCATTTGGGCTTTTTCCTATTTGCAAATTATGATTTTCAATGCCATTTTGCGGGGTTATGGTTTATGTGATTTTTTGTTGAGGGTTTTTTAATTTTTGTTTCCTCTCGTCTACTGGTTTGAAATTTTGCGCTTGCCTAATGAAATAGCTGACAACCCATTGTGGAAATATGAGAAAAATAAGTGAAATAAGTGAATAACATTTACAGAAAGCAGAAATCATGCATAATACATCAAGAGGTTGGAAAATGCAACGTGGGTTTTGCAATGAAATGGTATATTGTGAAAATGATATAAAGCCCAGAACATCGCCATTGTTCGCATTCTTATTTTGAATGTTGCAGGGTTTTCGTTGGGGAAAGGGGTATTTATTTGAAATGCAAGGCTGTTAATGTTCTTTTGTGTTGAGGGTTTTATAATTTTTGTTTCCTTTCCTCCTGTATGCAAGTTTTCGAATTTTACCATTGCCAAATGAAATAAACAATAACCCATTATGGAAATATGAGAGAAATTACTGAATAACGTTTATAGAAAGTAGAAAACATGCAAAATATATTACGAGGTTGGAAAACGTAACTTGGGTTATGCAATAAAAGTATATTTTTAAAACCACATAAAGCCTAGAACGGTGCCATGAAGGAAAACCTTTTTTTTAACCAATAGTCGTTCAATGCTTTTTACAAAACCCATTTAACCGCTGTTCGTGCTTCACAGTTCCTACATAATGGAAAAATAGCACACACAATGGTAGATATACATACCTGTTGGGTAGTCACAGTGCATGTTGAATTCCTTTCTCTCATTCAACCTCCATTGTGTCGCCTGCACTCTCGACCAAACTGCAAAATGAAATGTTCCAAATGGCGTCTTTTAGCTTTGCGCACGCAGAAAAAATGTAGACAAAACACACCTATGTACAAAGAAAAATAATTTTATTTTACTCTGGCTCAGCCATTTTCCTCGCCCACGCTTCCCTCCTCCCTCCCCACCCAGCAAAGTGGTACAATGAAAATGTGGACAATGGTAGATGGTAGGTGCATTTTGTCTAGCTTTTTCTCATTTCCTGTCAACCACACGTCCTTTTCCGGTGATGCCACATAACGAAACACAACTAGCCATCCATCAAGGTGATTTTTGTCCACTGCATGGCATGAGGTATGGGGGATATGATATCATGTTACATACATAGGTCACTTTTGTCTAGGAGTTATCTTTTTCCCATAATGAATGCCTGATAAGTAAAGAAAAATAAAAAAATTATCCAGCTGGTAGAGATTGATTATAGGATGCATGAGATCCTATGATCTGATAAAGGTTGTTGGGATTATTTTGAGTATTTAAGACACCAACAATGCCTCCTCACATCACTCAGACTGAAAATAAAGTAAAACATTAATTAATAATAGAGCTAAGCAGGTAACATTGTCTTGGGTCTTTATGTCATTTATTATGAAAGACATTTGAGCCATTACTAGTAGCTCTTTAAATTTACATGACCTATGACAACACTCTTGAATATATCAATAACATGTACAAAAAATTATCATAGCCAACACATAAATCATAAAGCACTTTTCCAGCTCTATCATGAGTACCACGATCACAGGAGACTAAAAGAATGGATAAGGTGGATGCAACAGGATCTATTGATTATAGCGAAAGGATCTTGTGTTGGGTTTGGTCAAGCTTTCAAGTACACTTTGTCATGACGAATCAGGTAGTTCCAACTATGCAAATCTCACATTCATGCCCATTTTTCAAAACTCCCATCTTTACATTCACATAGAGGCTATGGGCAAAGGTCTAGGCATTTCCAAAGGAAAAAGCTAACTCCTAGAAAAAAGTGACCTATGTATGTAGCATGATATCATACCCCCATCCCCCATCTCTCGTGGTGGACAAAATGGCCTTGATGGAAAAGGTAGTTGGACAAACAAATAGCACTGGCGGAAAAATTTGACAGTCAGACGTTAACTTTGCCGTGTCGTGGCTTGTCCTGTCATTGGGAAAATGTGTCAGCATCGACGGGTTTTTGAAATCATATTTCGGGATGGACCAAAACCCAAAAAAATGTGGCATTCCAAACCATTATTTCATCCATTTCATGGCATTTGAAACCATTATTTGCAAATATAAAAAAGCCAAGACGAGGTCCTATTTTCGACAGTGACGTTTTGGTGAAGAGCGATGGGAAGGAGTTGCAAGCATTCAGAGCTAGTAGGTATGTATATCTGCTTGAAGTATTTTCCATTTTTCCATTCTTCCTAGGAACTATGAAGAAATGAATGACCATTCTGCAGGGTTATGGTTTATGTGGTTTTCTGTTGAGGGTTTTTTAATTTTTGTTTCCTCTTGTCTGCTGGTTTTGAAAATTTGCGCTTTTCGAATGAAATAGCTGACAACCCATTGTGGAAATATGAGTGAAATAAGTGAATAACGTTTACAAAAATGAGAAATCATGCAAAATATATGACAAGGTTGGAAAAAGCAATGTGGGCTCTGCAATGAAATTGTATATTGTGAAAACCATATAAAGCCCAAAATGTCGCCATTGTTGACATTCTTATTTTGAACGTTGCAGGGTTTTTGTTGGGGAAAGAGGTATTTATTTGAAATGCAAGGTTGTTAATGTTTTTTTTTGTCAAGGGTTTTTAAAATTTTGTTTCCTTTATGCTGGTTTTTGAATTTTTCGATTGCTGAATGAAATAAATGACAACCCATTATGGAAATATGAGTGAAATTATTGAATAACGTTTATAGAAAGCAAAAACCATGTGAAATATGTTACGAGGTTGGAAAAGGCAATGTGGGTTCTATAATGAAATGATATATTTTGAAAACCACATAAAACCCAAAACATTGCCATTGTTCATATTCTTATTCAGAATGGACAAAAAGCACAAAACGTGGCATTCAAAATCATAATTTGCAAATAGAAAAATGCCAAGAGGAGATCCCATTTTTGCCGCCATTTTATACACTCTCATTTTTGAAAACACACTGTCTCGTAAAACTCCAACTGTTCTAAAACCCTTTAGAATTAACAAACCAATTGGTTACTCATGCCTGACCTCAATTTGGTATGTTTTGTGATTGTCTGGAGAACCTTTTGCTATTTAGATAGTAAGAATGTAATGAAATTGGAAAACAGTAGGGATTATGAAACCTACAAAGCACAATGTTATAGATTGTTTGCAGTGTTGGAAAACAGTAGGGATTATGAAACCTGCAAGGCACAGTGTTATAGATTGTTTGTAGTGTTGGAAAACACACTATCCCATGTTAGTTAACTCCTACCTACCTTTCTTGGATGTTTTGTCTTGTCTACCATTATAGTCCACTTTGGTACAATTCAAATGTCATTTCACTTTCTTTATCTGAGTGGAACAAAATGCCTTGATGGAAGCGAAGGCCGGATGGAAAAATTGCATCGATGGAAAGACAATCAAAGTGATCACCAAGGTTTTCATTGAATTCTTAACATTTATTCTTGAATAGCCAATGCACACTATGCTTTGCAACCATAGTGTCTTGCAATAATTTTTATTTTTTTAGTTATTTGTACAAGTAATGAAATAAATAGAAGTTTGACAGTGGTGCATGGTATCTCTCTTGTGTGTCTTGTCTGCCCTTATTGATTATGTAAGTGATGTCCTCTTTCATATGCCAGGAGATATGAGTTTGAGATATATTCGAATGAACGTTCATTGCTTCACAGTTCCAGCAGAATGGAAAAATGGCAGGTATAATTGCTGATATATATTACAAGTGTTAGCGATAGGTTAAATTGGAAATTAATTTCCCATGGTATAGATTAATATATTTGTTTATTGACTGTACAAGCTAGCATGTTTCAACCAACACAACATATAATCCAATATCGGTGAAGTTTGGAATGAAGTGAATTCTTTGTAGCAGGAAATGTCTTTAATTTGCCAATTTAATCTATTGCTAACACTTGTCTCTCTTCTAGGTGGTTGATATAGGTGAGAAAAAAATATTGAGCAAAACAAGGGCAGGTGGATTGAGAAGGATGCTTCAGGAGACATGAAGCTTCTATAGTAAATATAGGTGATTTTGGCTGCCATAGCTTGAATCGCAAGTGTATTGGGCAATTAAATTTCCAAAAAAAAAAGTTGCATTTAGAATTTCTTATTTATATAGGGATGGGATGCTTATTGTGGGGAATGCAAAAAATTTGCACTTTAATTGAAATAAAATATTTATGTTACATTATTGTGTGTGTATTATATCCCAAAATTTTACGTGAATCATGTTTCCTTGTTGAAGAGTGAGTCTTGCAAGAGAAATTTTTAAAGCATCAGTGAAGGGTGATACTGCATCCTTTCAATTATCCTTCTCATAATTGATTTATGTTAATTTTAGGTTGATTTTTCCACGCTACATCGGTATCATTTTTCTCCCAAAATAGAATAGGAACCTTTGGATCTTTGGTAATTAGATTAGATATATTTCGAAAAGAACATAATATTTATGATTTTACATTAGACTAATTATCATTTTAAATGATGTACATTTGTTTAGTTGTGAAGCATTATTGCATAACTTTGGGTTTCATAAGGTTTTGAATAAGGAAAATTGTTATTCTATTTTTTTTTACTCAGTATAATATACCATACAAAATGCAAAGGCGAGGCCAAAATAACACATAAATGGCCATTAGGCTTCCCAAATTTTGTAATAGAATTGCTCTTTTGTAATACAATGTAAAAGTTCTGAAAACATAATATGTTTTTCAATGTAGAAGCCTCTTTACAAATATGAGTTTTCCTTGTTACGACTTTGGAGGTTTAGAAACATAATGTGTTGTCAATTGTGCAGACGCTTATGCTAAAAATACGCACCTATATACATACAAAAAATGCATAAAACCATAAATAAAAGCATACATAACAACATACATGGTAACAAAAAGTGAGGAAACCGATAGATGGGACCAAACGTCTAGGAAATGGTAGGTAGGAGTTAATGGCGCCATCAGGTCGATTTTCTTGCCTCCTATAGGCCGAAAAAGGTGGGTGCCTTAGCTTGCTCGTGGAGTCTTGCTTTTATCCATGTTTTTTTCTAGCGTGGGAAAACTGGCGAATGATGTGGGCCTTTTTGTTTCCAATCTACTCGTTCAAAGCTGAAGGTTTGAGTGCACGTGGAGGAGCTACCAAATTGGGGTGGCAGGTACTATCCAATAGTGTTGTAGAGGGTTTTACAACACTATTTGGGTTGCTTGTTTCTTAACACCTAGGGTTTTCCAACATGAATTGTTGCAAAACATAATGAAGCGAGTACTATGAAGCACACTATGTGTTGGTTAATAGAGTCCCCCTTAAATAAGAGATGTGCTATTTGATAAAATAGAACACCATCTATACGTTGTATATTTGCATTTCAAGACAAAGGTTGGGTATAAGTAAAGGTAGGCTTCAAAACACATTGTGTTTTCCAACATGCATTACACAACGTTCACCACTTTCAATGAGTTTATTCATTATTTCCAATAACAAAAAGAAATTGGTGTTCTTGCTATTTGTAATGCACACCTACATATATGGGTTTAAAAAGCATAAGGGCTTGGGTATGTTGTGATGTGGAGGTTGAAAGATGCAGTGTCTTATAGCATGCAATTTGTTATATACTTGAAACTTAAACAAAACAATGGAAGGTGTAATTTTGAAGACATTCATACTGTTTTGTAACATTCCATGTTGCAAAACTGTACATGTTAAGAAGAAAGCAACCCGCTGTGAGACAACACCTTACATGTAAACAAGGATATTCAAACAACTGAAAACCCATATTGTATTTTCCAAAATACAACTATTTTGTCCACTTTTTTTTTTCAATCATCCAACATTTAAACACAACAATGGAATGTGTGATTTTGAAGACATTCATACTATTTTGTAGCATTCCATGTTGCAAAACTGTGGATGTTAAGAAGATAGGAACCCAACATGAGACAACCCTTTGCATTTAAACAAGGAGATTCAAATAACTGAAACCCCACACTGTGTTTTCCCAATTACAGTTATTTTGTGCACTTTATTTTTTCAATCATGCAAAATTTAAATGCATTTTTTTCCCAAATTAAAAGTCCTTATAAATTTTTAAAGGGATTTTGAATTCATTCAAACTGTCTATATTACGAAATCATTTGAAGACATTCTTTATGTTTAGTAAGAATGCATTTTGAAAAACCCTAGGTGTTAAGAATAGGTGTTAAGAAACAAGCAATGCATATAGTGTTGTAAAACTTTGTGCAAGTGAGAAGAGATAGTGTGTTTTCCAACACTACAAATAATGTGAGCATTTTATTTGTTCCAATCAGATAAAGAAAGAGAAATGACATTTGGACTGTACCAGAGAGTTGTTCAACAATTTTAAAGTGGACTTCATTACATTCTTGGAGCATAACGAAATAAAAGTGGAACTCTTTGTAATGAACTAATTGAAATGGGATAGTGTGTTTTCCAGCACTACAAACAATCTATAACAAAACTGCGCCTTGTAGGTTTCATAATACCTAATGTTTTCCAGTTTCATTACATTCTTCACACCCAATTTTGGTATTTGCAAATAATGGTTTTGAATGCCATGTTTTTTGGGGTTTTTGTACATTCCAAAATATGATTTTGAAAACCGAGTGGTGCTGACACATTTTCCTAGCAATAGGATAGGCCATGGGAGGTCAAAGTTAACATCTGACCATAAAGCCTTTCCATCAGTGCCATTTATTCATCCGACCTTCTGTTCTATCGGGGCATTTTGTTCCAATCAGATGAAGAAAGTGAAACCGGATTTCAACTATAGCAAAGTGAAATATGAAACAAAAATCTTACATATTATGCATGATTTATGATTTCTGTAAATTTTATTCGATTATTTCACTCATATTTCCACAATGGTTTGTCAGTTATTTCATTCGACAATTGAAAATTTTCATATTTCCCGTTGCTCTCTACCAACCTGCAAAACATCACTGTGGAAAATGGTGGTGAAAATGGGACCTTGTCTGGGCTTTTTTCTATTTACAAATAATGGTTTTCAATGCCACATTGTGGGATTTTTTTCCATTCCGAAATATGACTTTTAAAACATGATGACTATTATGATGCATGTGACATGCGTTTTCGTAGGGAGAAAAGCCTCATCCCAAATGCAAAAGGTAATCTCCTTGCAATATGGCTTACACATGATAATGTGTTGCCCTTCTTCAGGGATAAGACATGTTCGATTATTACTGGTAGTTGATTTTTGTGTTCGATTGTGTAATAAATTTTGCATCAACGTTTCAGATGAAACTCTATGATCCATCATTAGGATGAAGAAGAGAGCATAAGGGGTGCCGCTAATGGTCTCTTCTTCATGCTTATCTTGGATTACAGAGTCTGATCTGAAATGTTGAAGCAAAAATTCTTACAAAATCGAACCCAAAAATCAACTAGCAATAATCAATATGGATTGTGGAAAATTGATATCATTTATGTATGATTATGTTATCATTTGAAAGACGTGTTTTTTCAGGGATAATAGCTTGAGTTTACTATATTTTGTAGGGAGATTAGCTTTTTCCCTACAATTGGATGTCGCTATTCTCCCTACAAGAATGCATGTCAGAGGCATCATAACCTACAAAAATACATACACCACATGATGTGACATCGTATTGCATAAAATAATTGGAGGTTGGAAAACATTGTGTGTTGTGAGTTCTTTCATTATGCACGTTGAAAGATGAATGTTTGAGAGCATGGGGTGGAGTTGCAGTTGCAAGATATATAAAAGCATGCAAATTCAATTGAGGGGGGAGTAATGAATTGGGATGTTACTTGTGAAGGGTTTGTAAATGGTATTTGGTTTGCAGGTTCAATAACACCCAGTGTTTTCTAGCCTACAATTACACATTGTTGGTCTTGCCATTGTATGAAATGGTCGACCTGTCAATGCCTGCTACAAGTGTTAGATAAGACCTCTATAAAGACATGAGAAAATTTCATGACAACTGGGTGTCTTTGGAGCTACTTTACAATATTAACAAAACAAGATCTTCTCTCCAGCACACATCACCACCTCTTCCACAATCTCATCCACTCAAGTCCATGATATTGAAAGCTGTCATCGATGTATGATGGAGAGAAGTGCATGTTTTGGAAATGAGAAAGGTATGCTTCAAAGTTGGCCAGTTGTTATGAAATGTTGTTGCGCTAGCGGAGGGGGGTGGGGGGACAACCCTGTGTGTTTTCCATCGTGCAACTTTTTTTGTGCAACTTGTGTTCCAGACGTATAATGATATTGAAATGGAATGTTTGGTGCGAGTAAGGGTTGTTATAAAATATGAAGTTGAACTTCAATACATTGTTTTGTTACAGTCTGCATAACAAAAACGGTTGTCTTCAAACAAGATTTGAGAAGTGAGGTACAACCCCTCAGTGAGTGTTGTCTGTGTCAACACACATATACAATATGAATGCAATGACAACTTTTTGGTTACTTACACAGTAAGAACCCAATTGGTTGGTCACTCCTCACATGAATTTGGATAGTATTATGTATCATCCAGCTGCAATTATATTGGCAGTATGAATGTCTTGGAAGCCTTTTGATTTATACACGCTAATAATGTAATTATGTTCACCTTCAAAATATATAATAACTCTTATTTACAATATAAATTGTATTTGAATTTCTTCATACAGTTGAAACAAAGAAATGCACAAAATAATGGCAGATTGGAAAACACAACGAGGGTTGTCAGTTGTTTCATTCTGCATATTTAAATCTAAACACTTGAGAGGACAGGGAGGACTTTCAGGTGCAAGATACATTCGGTTGTAGATTTCTTAACGCCCTCTATTTTCCAAATTCATTACATTATTAATATCTAGAAAGCTAAATATTCTCAAGATAATAAAAAAACATACCAATTTGAGCTGGGGTGAGTAAGCAATAGGGTTGTTACTTGTAAATGGTTTTAGAATAGTTTGTGGGTTGCAGGATTTATAACACCCTGTGTTTTCCAACCTCAAATTTCACATAACAATTTGAATGCCTTGAGAAGATTTTCTTATTTAGACAATAGGAATGTAATAAAAGGGAATCTCCAATAATTACAACTGTTAGTTATGGTATAAATTGCAATTCAATATCTTCATGTGATTGAAAAAATTAAATGCACAAAATTATTGCATGTTGGAAAACACGGTAGGTTACTTCTATAGCATTTTACAGTACTGTGGGTCATACGTTTCATAACACCATCTCTTTTCCAACTTGCAATTTTGCTGATAGTAGGAATGTATTGAAAACCTATTTTTATTTAGACACAAAGAATGTAATGAAAGGCACCTTCAAAATTTATCACAAGTCTTAGGTAGAGTAAAATATGCGTTTAAAATTATTCTTATGATTGAAAAAAGATATGCTTGCTTACTGCAAATGGTGCAATAAATTTTGGAACTTTAACTATCCATAACACTTGCAACAATTTTACAGTTTAGAAAAAACCAAGGATTTATTCTATAAAAGGGAATGTGCTTCATACAAAGAAGAATTTTGTTGAGGTGGACAACACACCTGAAAGGGTGTCTAGTGATGCATCATCTTCAGGGTGGTCATGTTCCTCAAACGTGCAGGTAAGATCCGATAATTATAAGATGAAATCAAATGTATAATTTTAATCTCACATAAGTGGTTATGATGTTGACTGGAAAGTGAGAATGTTTTAATCAGGAGGCAACAACCGCAATACAAAGGAAGTCCCCTCATTTGAGGAAAACGCTGAACCCTGAGGCAGTGATGTGTTCGGTAATTGATTGTGAACTTCCAATTTCCCTTTCCTTCCAATGTGTCAATTATAATGCTTTACAGTTTCAGTTAGAAAATATCATGTCTGTTACAAAATGCTGATTTTGATAGTATATGGTTCCTTAGATTCAAGACAATAGTTAGGGAGATCATCACGCTCTTTCCATAGTCCATGACAACAAGGAAGAGCATGCAAAGGGAGACCCTAAGGATGGAGAGGGACATAATGAAGCATGAGGTAATGTGGTGGACGAGAAGGTAGATATAATAACTCAATTATTGCATCATTTCATTGTGTGTATATGTTCTGCATTCAAATTTTTTTAATATCAAATATATTAAGCGATTTTATTTTCTGAATTTGTTGTGCAGGTTGTTGCTGAATACAGAAGAGAAGTGGAGAATTCTAGATATGTATATTATTGTATTGTATAATAATGTACAAGAAAATATCATGATTGGAGAGTGTTCAACATGCATAGGATTCAACATCACCACCTTCCTATTCTCGTGCCACCAAAGCATGGCCGAACTGCGTCAGGAGGGAAGCAAAATGCTCCCCTCCCCCCCTTGATAAATTGAAAGAGTACCTTCAAAAGAAGGTGGAAAATATGGAGTACCAAATGAATGTACAACAACATCTCCAGTAAAAGTGTGTTATTCAAAGTTTATGTCAAAAGTATGGGAAATATAGCTTCCTTCAACTTCCCCAAAAAGGAAAGGACGAGGTGAAGAAGTGAATGGTGTTATATAATAGTGAGGAGAAAAAGGAGCAGAGAAGGCAAAAAATATTACATTTGCAGGAGAGAAAGAAAAACAAAGGAATGGTAATGTCGAATTGAACTGTTAAATCTGAATTTGGTTGGTTCATATTTTATGTTCTGTGGCATGTACAAGGTTCACTTAACGTTAACTTACATGACATGACAAGGTGATGGTCGAGAAGCGGTTCCCGTTGCCCACCAGAGTAGTGTTCATTCGCTAGAGGAAGTTGTGCCCAGGAAAGGCAAAGATGATGTTGTTCCTCCCAATTTGGTGTGTAACATTCAGAAGAAGCCTCGTACACGGTTAAAAGTTTCAAGGCACCCTATGAAGAAGAAACGAGAAGAAACAGTGATCTCAAAATCTTTTTTTTAATGTTTGTTTTGATTATTTGAATGGATTGGTTGCATGCATCCGAGTTTGATGTGATATTTCAATTCCTCCTATTACACAACAAGGATGAACAATGAAGTGTGCCCTCGCAGGTTATTGTTGTTTCGGAAGATGAAGCAGTGAACATGGAAGCACAAGATGATGTTGTTCCTCCCAACCCCTTATCTAACATTGAGAAGAAGAAGAAGCGTGTATGGTTTAAAATTTCCTCATGCCCTCACAAGAAGAAACAAGTAGAAACGGTGATTTCAAAATCTTTTATTTGATGTTTGTGTTGATTATTTCAATGAATTGGTTGCATGCATCTGAATTTGATGTGATGTTTCAATTCCTGTTATTATAGGTCAATGATGAACAATGAAGTCTTTCCCTCAAACAAGATGCTCTTGATTTGGAGACAAAGCGAACGCCATGGAAGAACAAGATGATATTGTTCCTCCCAACCTATCGTACAACATTGAGAAGAAGAAGAAGAAAAAGAAGAAAAAGAAGAAGAAGGAGAAGGAGCATATACAGTTTAAAGTTTCCTCATGCCCTCACAAGAAGAAACAAGTAGAAACAGTGATTTTAAAATTTTCTATTTAATGTTTGTTTTGATTATTTCAATGAATTGGTTGTATGCATTTGAATTTAATGTGAAGTTTCAAATCCTGCTATTACAGGGAAATGATGTACAACAGAGTCCTGCCCTCGAACAAGATACTCCTGATTTGGAAGATAAAGTAGACGCCATGGAAGAACAAGATGATGTTGTTCCTCCAAACCCGACATATAACATTGAGAAGAAGAAGAAGGAGCGTATAGGGTTAAAAGTTTCCTCACGCCCTCACAAGAAGAAACGAGAAGAAACAGTGATTTCAAACTCTTCTATATAATGTTTGTTTTGATTATTTCAATGAATTGGTTGCATGCATCTGAATTTGATGTGATGTTTCAATTCCTACTATTACAAGGCAACTATGAAAAACAAAGTCCTACCTTGAACAAGATACTCTTGATTTGGAAGACGAAGCAGAGGCCATGGGAGAACAAGATGATGTTCCTCCCAACTTGCCATCTAACATTGAGCAGAAGGAGCGTAACGTGGTCAAAAATTTCAAGGTGCCTTGACATGGAGAAACTAGAAGAAACAATGAATTCAAACTCTTCTATTTAATATTTGTTTTGATTATTTCAATGAATTGGTTACATGTAGCTGAATTTGAAGTGATGTTTCAATTCTTGGTATTATAGGGAAAGGATAAATGGAGTGTTGGGCTTGACCTAATTGGCCATGTGGTTGCAATTGAAATTGGAGAGGCTAATAGAGATGGACATGTAGATGGGGAGAGCACTGGCCTACAAGTGGGGCAGGGAAATAAAGATGGACATGGGGACGGAGAGAGCTCAGCCTACAAGTGAGACATGGTAACAGAGATGGACATGGGGATAGGGATAGCATTGGCCTGCAAGTGGGAAAAGGTAAAATAGATGGACATCGGGATGGGGAGAACACTGGTCTACAAGTGGAACAGGGTAACAGAGATGGACATGGGGACGGGGAGAGCACTGGCTTGCAAGTGGGAGAGGGTAATAAATATGGACATGGGGATAGGGACATCACTGTCTTGCAAGTGGGAGAGGGTAATAAAGATGGACATAGAGATGAGGAGAGAGGCGACCTGCAAGGGGGAGATGTCAATAAAGATGGACATGGGGACCGGGAGAGCAACGGCCTTCCATCTATATCGGTAATAGACCCAACACAGTTCCATGCTTCTATTTTTATTTCTTTATGAATCCTTTAATATGCCTTCAATTATGATTCACGTCAATGAAATTTCCATTAGAGCCAAATCTTGTGGATGAACAGATGATAGAGTTCAAGGGCATCAATTTTAAGGTCACCGATCACATTGATCTTTTCAGGCATCGTAAATGGGTTGGCAAAGGCATTGTACATGTTGTCGACAGAAAGGTTGAAACCCACAACTTTATGCGCCCAAAAAAATGTGTGAGATTCAACATTGTTGAGGCCATTGTTGGTGAGCGCTATGTTCATTTTCCTTTTCCTGGCACAGAGACCATCGATGAGTGTGTGGATGACTTAAAGCTATGGAATCTCTATGAGATGAAGCATTCTATTCTAGAAGCATTCTATTCTAGAGGTACACATAAACGATATGTTGCTGTATATAGCATACTACCTTATATTATTTCCATCCATACATTAATTGTGATTAATTGTTTGTTATAGGGTGAAGTTGTTAAATGTGCCAAGGAGAAAGCACAACCTATGAATAAATCTATTGTTTTATGTTCATCATCTGCAAGGGTTCATGGAATTGGAATCACCTCTCCCGAAATACAAAAGAACCCTAAGAAACATGTCATGTATTACACAAGATTGAACTCAATTGCAAAGAATAGGTAGCATAAGATATGATGACACAGGCTCAAAATACTGATTTTGCATTGTGAGTTTCATTATTTGATCATTGAACAATTATGGTGTAGAGATATACCATTTTCATATGTTTGAACACTATGCTGTTATACATTTCATATCAGACTTTTCATGGACCTCTGTAATTATTTGATTATTGAATAATTATGGTGAACATATATACCTTTTTCATATGTTTCAACCCTATGTTGTTATACATTTCAAATCAGACTTTTCATGGCCCTCTGTAATTATTTGATTATTGAACAATTATGGTGAACAAATATACTATTTTCATAAGTTTGAACACAATGTTGTTATCCATTTCATATCAGACTTTTCATAGCCCTGTAATTGTTTCATTACCAGAAAGAATGTAATGAATTCCAATTTTAATTTATAGAACAAGTAATTCGTTGACTGTATTTCCTTTTTCCATGTGATTGGAACAAATTAAATGTTAGCATTGTTTGTAGTGTTGGAAAACTCCCTTCCCCCTGTGAGTTATTTCCTTACAATAAGTATTTGATTCATTATGACCAATAATGTAAATGAAGTCCACTTTGAATTTTAGAACAATGATTTAGTAGAGTGGAGATGACAGATTTCCCTTCTTCATGTGATTGTAACAAATAAAATGCTTGCATTGGTTGTAGTATTGGAAAACACACTGTCTCGTCATTTTTTTGGTTATGAAAAGTCTTTATTTCGTACGCTCCCAAATTGAAATTAAGTCCTTTGAATTTTTGTAGAATGACTATTTGGTAGAGAAGAAATGGCATATTTCCTTTTTCCATGTGATTGTAACACATAAAATGCTTGCATTGCTTGTAGTGTTGGAAAACACATTGTCCCTTGTCAGTTATTTCGTTATGAAAAGTTTTGATTTCTCACGCTCCAAAAAAGAGGTGAAGTCCACTTTCAATTTTAGAACAATGATTTGGTAGAGTGCAGATGACAACTTTTCCTTTTTCATGTCATTGTAACAAATAAAATGCTTGCATTTGTTGCAGTGTTGGAAAACACATTGTCCCTTATCAGTTATTTGCTTATGGAAAGTGTTTATTTCATATGCTCCCAAAATTAAATTAAGTCCACTTTGAATTTTTGTAGAATGACTATTTGGTAGAGTGGAAATGGCATATTTATTTTTTCCATGTGATTGGAACACAAAAAAATGCTTGCATTGCTTGCAGTGTTGGAAAACACACTGTCCCTTGTCAGTTATTTGGTTACGAAAAGTTTTGATTTCTCACGCTCCAAAAATGAAGTGAAGTCCACTTTCAATTTTAAAACAACGATTTGGTAGAGTGTAGATAGAATCTTTTTCTTTTTCATGTGATTGTAACAAAGAAAATGCTTGCATTGGTTGCTATGTTGGAAAACACATTGTCCCCTGTCAGTTATTTGCTTATGGAAAGTGTTTATTTCGTATGCTTCCAAAATGAAATGAAGTCCACTTTGAATTTTTAGAACTATTTGGTAAACTTGAAATGGCATATTTCCTTTTTCCATGTGATTGGAACACATAAAGTGCTTGCATGGATTGTATCATTGGAAAACACACTATCTACTGTGAGTTATTTCCTTATGATTATTTATCTCTGATGCTCCAAAAATGAATTTAAGTCCACCTTCATATTTCATGAAATGTTTTTTTATTTTTTATGCTCAAAAAATGTAATGAAGTCCACTTTCAGATTTTATAACTAGTTGGTTGAGTAAAAATGGCATTTCCTTTTTTCATGTCATTGGAACAAATAGAATGCTTGCATTATTTGCAATGTTGGAAAACACACTATCCTATACAAGTTACTTCATTATGAAAACTTACTTATGTATGTGAACTTACTTACAAATGTAAGCACATGCAATGAGCACTTTATGTTTTGGAGACTATAAAAAAATAGTGTATTGAAGTTTAGCTTCATATTTAATAAGAACCCTTACCTTCAGGAAACATTCCATTTGAATATCGTAATACGTTTAGAACACAAGATGCACAAAAAAAAGTTGCATGATGGAAAACACACAGGGTTGTCCCTGACTTCTCAAATGTAGTTCAAAGACAACAATTATTGTTATGCACACTGTAATAACACAATGTATTGAAGTTCAACTTCATATTTCATGACAACCCTTGTATCAAACATTCCATTTCAATATCGTCATACGTTTAGAACACAAGATGCACAAATAAAAGTTGCATGATGGAAAACACACCGGGTTGTCCCCGAATTCTCAAATGTTGTTCAAAGACAACAATTACTCTTATGTAGACTATAATAGCACAATGTATTGAAGTTCAACTTCATATTTTATAAGAACCTTTACTTTTAGGAAACATTCCATTTCAATATCGTAATACGTTTAGAACACAAGATACACAAAAAAAAGTTGCATGATGGAAAACACACAGGGTTGTCCCTGACTTCTCAAATGTAGTTCAAAGACAACAATTATTGTTATGCAAACTATAACAACATAATGTATTGAATTTTAGCTTCATATTTCATGACAACCCTTACTTGTAGCAAACATTCCATTTCAATATCGTCATACGTTTAGAACACAAGATGCACAAATAAAAGTTGCATGATGGAAAACACACCGGGTTGTCCCTGACTTCTCAAATGTTGTTCAAATAAAACATTTATTGTTACTCATACTATAACAACCCAATGTATTGAATTTCAGCTTCATATTTCTTAAGAACCTTTACTTGCAACAAACATTCCATTTCAATATCGTAATAGGTTTAGAACACAAGATGCACAAAAAAAGTTGCATGATGGAAAACACACAGGGTTGTCCCTAACTTCTCAAATGTAGTTTAAAGACAACAATTACTATTATGCAGACTATAACAACATAATGTATTGAAGTTCAACTTCATATTTCATGACAACCCTTACTTGCAACAAACATTCCATTGTAATATCGTCATATGTTTGGAACACAAGATGCACAAAAAAAGTTGCAGAATGGAAAAACATACAAGGTTGTCACTCACTTCTCAAATCTTGTTCAAAGACAACAATTATTGTAATGCAGACTGTAACAAAATAGTGCATTAAAGTTCACCTTCATATTTTATAACAACCCTTACTTGCAGCAAACATTCCATTGCAATATCGTCATATGTTTGGAACACGGGATGCACAAAAAAAGTTGCAAAATGGAAAAACATACAAGGTTGTCACTCACTACTCAAATCTTGTTCAAAGACAACATTTAATGTTATTCGAACTTTAACAAAATAGTGCATTGAAGTTCACCTTCATATTTTATAACAACCCTTACTTGAAACAAACATTCCATTGCAATATCGTCATATGTTTGGAACACAAGATGCACAAAAAAAGTTGCAGAATGGAAAAACATACAAGGTTGGCACTCACTTCTAAAATATTGTTCAAAGACAACAATTATTATTATGCAGACTATAACAACATGGTGTATTGAAGTTCACCTTCATATTTTATCATCAAACAAGGCATTGAACTTATTAGATCTCTGTTACTTTGCCTTAATGACTGTCATCTCTATGAAAAATAAAGTGCATAAATATTCAACTTAAGCTTCACATATTATAACAATATTGAAAAAGACCTTTATATTTTATAACAACACCAACTTGCAGCAAACGTTCCATTTCAATATCATAAGATGTTGCGAACATAAAATGCAAAAAAAAAGTTGCAGGATGGACAACCAATAGGGTTGTGACAATGTTTTGAAATGTTTTCATATTTGATCTCAGATAAAAAATTCCCATCACACAGTTAGATGTAAAAACATTTTGAGTTAATATTATAGTTTGTGAAGAATATTACAAGCCACATTTAATACTGCTAACATTGAGAACTATGTCAACCATTTATGAATAGGTATAATTTATGCATTCTCAGCATCTGGAAGGATTTTCTGCACTCTGATTTTCAAGGTGGAATTGATAGAATACAATGTTGGCACCTGTAATACACATGTAGTAGCCTAAATGATGGTCTGACACGGTGGATCTCGAACCTGAAAATGTGGTTAAATTTGAAGACAACCAACAACCATTCCTCCACAGGACCCATGTCATTTCTAATTAGAGATTTCCCCTTAAGGAATCTCATAAACCTCATGCTCAGCTCATCCGTAATATTGTGCTTGTGTATGATTACAGTTGGTGGAATGCATACCTTCCAGATGCATCTAGCTAAGAAGAGGTCTCAAATTTCGTGGTAAAGAGACATTGGAAAATCACATAAATTTATAATTGCTATTTGTAGATTGTAATATTGAACATCCATGCCCACTTTTTCTCATACACCAAAGACGTTAAATAAGTGAGCATAATTATGGTAGTTCAAATCAGTGCGGTTTGGCCCTTTTCTATCAATTCTCCTTGACATTTTTTCCTGCAAACTATATGTGAGACTTAATTCTTCAATGCACGGAAGATAACGGTGGTAGTTGGTCAACCAACTAGTGACCCATGCTCGTGAACAGTGTGACATCTTCTATACAACCGGAGCAACATGTGTTGAAATGCCTAAAATGAAAGACAACACAACTTTTTTAGAATGTACAACTACATTTTATAAGTAGAAAGACACTGTTAATGCAATGGAAACACTGAAAAAGAAGAAAGCAAAGTGGAAGATATAGATAATATTTTCACTAAAGATATTGTACCTATTATTTATATAGAAGCATGTGCAATTTATCCAATGGGCATATGGTAATGCACGACTAGAACAACAAGAGCTAAAATGCCTGAAATGAAAGACAAAAAATTTTTCAGCAAATACAACAACATTATCTAATTAGAAACACACTCTGTATGATGGCTTCTCTAAATCCAAATCAAGGCCTGATTCCTACATTGGTTATGATAGATAACAACAGAAAGAAAATAAACAAAGCTAATACTCAGGAAAAAAGAGAACAAAAAATAGCGTCGAAAAGTTTTATATTTTATTGTTTTTCAAAAAATAGAGTACACTTGTATATTATGTGACCTGCTAAACTTGTATGTTTATGCATACTTAAATACATAACAGTTTCAAAAAAATTGGAGTGTACAATATAGTTGCTCAAAAACATGAAAGTGAAAGAATTTTTTTCATAACGAACTAACTGTGTAGGGACAGTATGTTTTACAATAGTGCAAAGACTATGATCATTTATCTAAAACAACCACTGCATGTAACATAAAGACTCAAAATAGACTAAACATCTAAAATAGCCTCTGCATGTGATGTAGAAGCATCTTAACAATATTATGATTCTAGGATGAAAATCTTGAAGCTTGATCAATTTTTTATGTTTTAACATTGTTCAAGGGTCATGTAAGTCATTAGGAGGGTCAATAATCAAGGTTTTGTGTCAAATTTGGAAAAATCTAAAAGTTGTCAACACAAATGTGTGAAGTTGCAAAAATCTAACATAGGAAGGTGAAGAGTCACATTAGTTTGTTTTGCTTGGAAATTAGTTAGAAAATGAAAGGTAATGATGATTTTTCATTAAAAAGGCCTTGTAACCAATTGAGAAGGCATGGGTGATTGAGATTTGAAGAATGAATAAGGAAAACCTCTATTTTTAATGCATTTTTGATAGAATTTCATTATTTCAGGCCATTGTATGGATTTGTACAGGAACATATGCATGTTTAAGTACTTGTGAATAATGTTCCATCCAATCACCTTCCATTTCGAATTGGTTTCATGGAAATTGGCATGAATTTGAATAAGATATTGAGATTTTTACTGTAGACTGGTAAAACCCTATTCTAGGGTAAACAAAGATAATGAAAATTGTCTTTCTCCCATTTTGGCCAATTGAAAATTATCAATTCTTCGTGAAGACACTATTTTTTGTAGGTACCTTCATATTTTAGAGGTCACAAGTCAAGTGGTAAAGGAAAACGTGTGGAAAGTTGAAGTTCCTCGATTGAAAACTATGTTACAGTCCAAAAAATAGAGTGTTCAAGAAGCCTAAGTCCTAGGGTTTATAAAAATGATTATGGGAATGAAAAATTGATGAATTATTAAGCTTTAATAGACCTAATTTGGTGGGTTCCAAGAAATGGTTAGGAGAAATTGATGGTGGAGATACCATAATCAATAAGCCCTATTTGGGTTAACACCTAATTAGGCCTAATTTGCACGTTAGCAGTCCTAATTTGATCACTGCTTTCGAAAGTAACTATTGATGGTGAAAATGACACAAACAACATTAAACATAATATTTCTATTCTATTTCTCTTGAAAAAGAAAGACAACATATAGTAGCCTAACTCCCAAGGTCCTGGTAGTTGGTTCTCAATTGTCTAGTGTCACTCAATTGGTCCATGCAACTGTAATATTCAAGGGGCCTTTACTGGTAATAAGGAATGCAAGAAAAGACTTATTCATTGAAGTGTTCTTAATAAAAAGGGGTTTTAAATAAAATAAGAAGATAGATCAGGGCATACATCTAAAAATCATGAATAAAACTTATCTAGTATTTGGACATATATCTTCAACAACGAATGTTTTTCCAATAGATCAAGAAAACCATAGCATGATATAATTAATAGAATAGTCCATACTATTGCATGCATCTCAGATGCTTAATTTAACATCACAATCACACATCATAAATATTTCAAACATTCCAAAAGAACACACTCTCATTCATTGCCAAGATCATAGATCAACAAACTTCAATAAATTTAATTCATAAATAATCTAATGAAATAATCCTTAAATCTGGTTTCTTCTAAGGATTTTCATCACAAAAGAAACACTTATGCTTCAACACAATCACTGGCATACAGATAGACTATAATTCATCAACCTTATCAAATAAACTTAATTCCAACACCATATTGCGTAAAAACCTATAATTATATTCAACTGTAAATAAAATAACAAAGTATCTTTGTAAAAACTACAAACAATTCTATCTCCTACTATCAGGTGGCTAATCTTATTTTCATTAGCCGGCCCTTACAATATGATACCCCAACTGTATTTATAGATGTACAAAAATCCGAAGTCCTTTCTATCTTAAGTCAATCCACCTTTTTAGGAATTAAAGTCTTCTTGGAAACTCAGATCAATTTGATCTCTAGTTCCCATCTTGATCATTTAGTTAAACTAGAGAGGAGAAGATAGAAGAGAAAAGAAAGCCATGCACCACTAAGATTGCCAGTCCTACATGCGGAGAAGAGAAGAAAGCCATGCATGCATGAGATTATCAATTATGCATGTGAAGTTTGCTCTACAATGTACTCGTCATAACTACAGAAGACTTGTTGGAGCGCATCCAAATCCGGCCCATCAACCCAACTGTCTTCAAACTTGATCCTTTCTAATTCTTCAACAACAAATCCTCTCATGTCCTTTAGCTTTTTCAACTCCCTTTTAGCTTCCCTAACCTCTTCTTTAATATCCATTAACCGATCTAACAACAAATCATCTCCATCATCTCCCTTTTGCATGACCTCTTTAAACCTATCATCCCATTTCTCCTTTATTTGGCTCAAAGGTAGGCCCTCCTTTACCGATATATTAACATTTACTATAACATAAATAACTGCTTCTAACTACTCAAACTATTCATTCGAATACTTGACAGAATCTTGAACTTCATTTTTATGCTTGTATAAAAATTCAGATCTAAACCGGAGTATGCTGGAGGTCTTTTCCAAGAAACCTTTGTTGTCCTCTTCAAGTATTGATTGTTCTAGAAGAGTGGACTTTGGTAATTTATTAACCTCTTTTAGCTTCTGGCTATATCCTTTGTACTCCTCCTCCTGTTCTCCCAATACTTTGACATATTGATTCATCTCTTCTATTAATTCCTCTATCATCTTGTGAACCTCAAAACTGTTATCCAACACCTCACTTATTTCTTGATTTAATTTATCAGTCCATCTATCCAACATCTCTCCCTTACTCCTTACCTACACCAAATCATCCACCTCCTTCTTTCTAAGCAAAATTGGTGTCTCAATGGTGGAAATTTGTTGTGACCTTGGAGCAGAAACACTTTTCAAGAAAGTATGCAACTGATCTAATTAAGCCTTAAGCTCATCCTTTCTCTGCTTATATTTCATCATTCTTGATTTAGTGGATGATGCTACCACATCTATCAAGTTCATCTATTGATCTCTTGTGGGTCTTCCCAAGCTAACCATGCCCAACTAATAATCAGTTAGTTGCATGTCCCCTACATCCTTGTCCACCATCGGTATTGCACATTCAGCAACAATCTCCCCTGCTTTAGTAATTCTAGTGGAATGTAAGATTTTAGCCTTCTTTTTGGGCCTTTCCTTTTCAATATCTTTCATCATATCATCCTAATTGATAGGCTGTGAGAGTTTCACTGATGTCTTTTGAAGATCCAAGTTTAACCAAGTGGGAGCACTCGGAGTAGTGGTCATTATAGTTGAAGAAGAAGAAACAGTAGTAGAGGGCTGTGACACATTTACTTTAGGTTGAGAATCAACCCCTTGTACCTCTTGTTGTTCTTGCTCCACATTTTTCTATCCCAGATTTTCAGCTTCCTCCCTATCCTTTTTTTCCTGTATCCTCTTTTCTTCTTCTTCCTTCTTCAATTTTTCTTCTTCTAATCTTTTCTTCTCAAGTTCCCAATTTCTCTCTTCCTCCAATGCCTTAAGTCTATCTGCGTCTTCCTTTTCCTTTTGTTGCTTGGTCAGCTCCTCAACATCTTTCTCTTTTTGCACACGTTCTGCTTCCTCTTTCTTTTTATAGGCCTCTTCAACTAGCTTCAATTTGGCCACAAGAACTTCTCTTTCCCTTCGTTGCTTTTCCTTTTCTTCCTCTAGATCATGAATTTTATGTACTAACTCCAGCTTATCATTCTCTTCTTTGATCTTGAGCTCCTGCTCCCTTTTCCTTTGCTCCTTCTCCATTTCATCAACCCCTAGCTTAGCTTCCATTTGTTGTTGCTGAAGTAAGGCATCAACTTGTTCCTTACCATCAATTTCCTTTTGCTTCTCTATTGTCTTTGCATGTGCTTGAGCATCTGAAGCCTTCTTTGCTTCCTCAAACAGTGCCCATTGATCTTCCTCTATTAAAATATGTTCAATTTCCTCCTCTAGAGGCATCTTTTCTTGTGCATCTTTCTCTAATAAGGTCTCATCAGAGTCCATTTCAACATCATGGATCTCTAGCTCTACTCCTTTTCCCTTAAATTCTTCAGCTATACAATGAAGAGTTCCTTCAGGAATCTCTCTGCTTGGTTTCTCTGTAAGAGGGAATTGAGCAGATGACTCACCCATTGCTGGTGCTGAAACCACAGGTCCTGTTTGGACATCCCCCTCTTGTACTCTAGGTAAATCTTGAGTAGAGGCTTCAAGCTAAATCTCTTCAATGTCAGGAGGGAAGAACTCTAAAGGCTCCTTGGAAGGAAATTTTCTCTTGATTCTTTTATATCCCTTCCCCTTCTTAGGAGTTGGACCCTGAGGATTTTTGGTTCTTAGAACAGCCCAGTGGATACTCCTATCCAAGACTGATCTCCCTATTTGCTTGATATCGATGGTCTCCTTAGCATCCTAATCTACCGGATCCAAAATTTTGGTGCCAATATTCAATGCTTCATATGATGGATCCAACACCACTCCATCATCTACTAATGTATCAGGGATGTCATCTTTGATCCCAAATTCTACCACGAGTGCAATAGGAAACCTCTCATAATTCCTTTTCCTGTGGTCATATTCATCCTGAAGATCACTCCAAAAGTCTTCTAGCAGGTTGAAATGTTTATAAAAAACCGAAGGCAACAAAGCATTCATTTTCTTATTTGGATAAAAGTGCTTTCGAGCAGTGTAAAAAACCTAGATTCAAATTTATCAATTCACTACAAACTACCTTAGCTCCCATAATATTTTGGCAACTATATTCACCCAATTGCATGGGAAACTTATGACAACCCGTCTTGTGCTTTAACCCAAATCGGGCATTGACCCTCAGAGTTTGATAGACAAACTCCATCAGAACCATCTTGTTGTTGCAACACCTTGGAAGTAAGTGGGGATGACCTTCAAATCTAGCCAGCCTTAAAGAAGTGAACTTGGGGTATTGGATATACCAACATCCCCATTATGTGATAAAGGCCATGGCGTCTTGGCTTAATCTGTACCCTGAATCCCCATTAAGCTGGTTAATGATTACATATAAGAATGCATCATTAACCCTCCTAAATTGAGTTTTAGAAACCTGTAGAGATAGATGATCATAATGATTCCATACTCTCTTTTATCCATCAGCTTCTCCCAATATTCCCACTCTGTTCAAACCTGGAAAGATACCTCCTCTAGCTGCCGCATAGACAACATAAGAATTCATGAAAAATCTCTTGGTTTCCCTTATTCTAGTTAACTAGCCATGAATGGTATCTGAGACAATCATTGGCCAATCAAACTGTTGGTTTCCATTAAAAGATTGTTTGAATGAAGGGAAACATCCACTCCTTGAAATGAAATGCATCCCTCTTCCCAAAGGCTCTAGACAACATCATTATCAGGTCCGATACTTCCTTGTAAAATTTTGTCCTCTTTGGTTGATCATGGAGCTTGGTCAGAGACTTCTTCTCTATTCTCAACCACTTCTTGTTCAAGTGAGCCTTGTTGGCCTCCTTGTGTTTTCTATATATCTCTAAAGCATCCGCCTCATTTAACTATACCAGGTTCTTTGGATCAGGGACACTAAACATGTGCTGAAACATTTGAGGAGTTAGATCTATAATTACATTATCCTATGAATCCATACATTGCCTAGTAGCCGGATTGTAAGCTCCTGTTGCTATCATAATCAACTCCGGGCATTGGATGGATAGATGATATAAGGTGATGTGAGCCAAGCCAGACTCAACTATTCTTACAGTTCTTCCCGTTACATCCTGAGTGAATGTTTCTGAATATAACTCCTCAAAATTGAATGGGCCTAGATTGGTGTCAGTTATGTCAGACCACCCATATTCCTCTTTGCTTGCAGTGAAAATAGGACCCCAATGGTTATACCTCAAGGTATAAGGTAGTTGCTCTGGCTTAATCTTTTTAGGCTTAGTTGCTGCCTTTGAAGTTTCTATAGGCCAATTCCTTTGGGAAGCTTCTCTTGACACTCCTTACATTATTTAGCTTCCTGCAACAAAACCTCTAATTAGATCCTTGAACAAACATTACAAAATATGCTTTAAAATCTTACCCTTTATATATCTACCGGAGGCAGAACCAAGTAGAAAACATTATAAACAGTCTCCTTTTAAAACACTCCGAGGATCGGAGCCAAAACCGTTATTTAGATTACAGTAATAACAAGCGGGACCGGAGTCAGAACTGGAATGATAATCAGAATTGGAACCGAAATGGGAACTGATTTGGTTTCATTCAGATTTTCTAATTTCACATTCAGTTTCGGTTCTGCTTCCACCTAGGTTATCGTTATTTTGAAAGCCTGCTTCTAACTATAAGTGGAGTTGGAAACGGGACAGAAATGGAATCGATACTTGTTATAAAACTTGGTTCAAAGTCTAAATCGATTCTGATCCCGCTTCTACCTAAAATGACCATGATTTCATAAGTGATTTTAACAGTTCGATAAATAACTTCATGATTTAAGGACTAGGTCACACCAAAATGAAAGGAGCTTAAAAACAACCTAATAAGACCATCCCCATATGAGCAAGAGGTGATTGTACTATTTAGGGAATCATATTTAAATTCAAAACACAAACACATCAAAACCCTAAACTAAAAAAAAAGTCGATTCCAAATAACTAGGGCACAAATTTAACCCCATTTAAATTAACTAGATTGATACAAAACAAAATTCCTAAGTAAAAACCATCATTTATCAAACCCTACTCACTGTAAAACAGTAACTAACCTATGCATTTAAAAACTAGGGCACCACGATGCGGTCACGATTAAAACATGAAAATGACCGTATTAAAAACAAACAAAACAAAAAGAAAACCAAAAAAGTAAAACGAAAACAAGAAAACTTTAAACATAAGGGACACAAAACAAAACAAATGAACTCACAGAGAAACACAAATTGACATGAAACCAAAAAATCCAAAATGAATAACGCAAAATAAAAATGAAAGACAAGAATAGAAAACCCTACCTCAAATGCAAATAAATAGGTTAATTCCCTGAAGCAATCCGCGCGTAATTGTCTCTCTTTCGATTGAATCACTCGCACAAAATCTCCACTGCAACTCTGGTTCACTCTTTGATCTCTCAACAATAATTATGATAACTACGTGTTAATCCCTAATTAAGGTAAAAAGTTGGAGTTCCACGCATGCATGGTGCCTGTAATTAATGCCATAAATGTGGTAGAGTGGAGTCGGAACTGCGGAAGGAACTGGCACATTACTGTTGTGCGACTTCAGTAAAGTCAACGACCACAAACAACGGGAGCTGAATTAGAATGGAAAATGATTTAGAAACTTGTTTAACTTTTCAACTTGGTTCCTGTTCTGGTTCTGGTTCCGCTAACAAAGATAAAAGTGAAACAAAATGACAAAATTAAAAAAAAAGACCGAAACAAGAAAACTTAACACAAAAAACCTAGTTTATAACAAAAGACCAAAAAGCGGAGGCGGAGACGGAATGGTATTTGATTTTGAAACTTTGAATAAATTTTGACTTAACTTCCACTCGAGCTCTGGCTTCGATAAAGACAAAACAAAAAAAACAAAAGAAGACTGTCGGGATGGGAATCAGAACGAGTTTCGAAAGAAGTTTTAAAACCCGATTCGGTTCCGGCTCCGATTCTGATAGAATAAACCAAAGAAAAACAAAGCGTTGGAAAAGAAACTCCAAACGGTTGTTTGACAAACAACCAAGGATAAAAACATAAAGGGGGACCCATTTTGACCAAGGCAAAAGATGGGGTGGTTATGCAAGGCATAACAAATGGCGACTCGGCTGAAAAAATGGTTTACCCATTTTCAAGACACCCAAGAAAAATTCAGTCACCCTTAAACTACTTGGCTTATGAAGCATGCTAACTTGAATAAGATCATATATATATAGAATAAGGTTGAGCTAGAATCTTAGATGTATGTGCTCATGAGTTATTCCTGAATGTGAGTGTGTGCATATATATTGTGCATCATTCTTTAAAGATACTTTCTCTGCTCGAACAATTATAACTAAGATTCAAGCTACATAGGTTGAGTCCTTTAACTATCGTGCAATAAAATCCTGGGTATTGATCCGCTGCCAGGCAGACATCCATAGCCCCGATGGATATACCTCTAGTTCTCTCAAAGCATTTCTCTAAAGCCAGCCAGGCGTCCATAGCCCCGATAGAGATACTTGATTACCCATTTGATACTGAGCTTGTCTTTTCTTTCTTTCTTTTCATTATCACTTTTTACTCAAGCTTCACTTGTGGAAATCTTTTATGAACCTTCCTCAATACTCAGATACAATAGATCTGAAATGTGGGTTGAGAACTACAATGGATTTCATGATAGTCTTGGAATCGGATTTTTCACTTGAATCAAAGGTAGAACCATTCTAAAACAGATAGGCATCTACTTAGGCAGATTTTTTATTTTTGAATTTGGTGACAGATTTTTTTGATCATAACTCGTGAGATATTCACAATGTATCTTCTATCCTTAATAACTTTTCAAACCCAGACTAGAATGGTCATAAAACATGAGTTTCAGAATGAAATCCTTTTCAATGATGATGATGATGATGATACCTAAACCAATTTATCTCCTAGTACCAGTAGCATACTTTGAATAACAACCCCTTGTCTTGAGATGGACAAAATGAAGATCCACAACAGAGCAAGACAAGACAAAACAAACAAAACAAACAAAAAGAACAAACAAAACACAAAAATAACAAAATAAAAACAAAAACTTAATTACATATGATACAGTATAATACATTTTATTTGAAACATCAGACCTTTCATGAACCAAAATAGTGCTTGAGAAACTAACCATTTACTGGTAATGGAATAGGCTCTCCTGATAAGGTACTTAAACGAAAAGCATTCTCACCTAGTATCTTAGCCACTTGATATAGACCTAACCATAGTCTATCAAACTTCTGGTGATCTCCTTTCTTTTCTCTGGCTTTATCCCATAGTAATACAAGATCTGATATCCTAAAGTCTTTTATCTTGGCTCTTTTGTCAAACCAACGTTTGACGACAACTTGATGCTTAGAGAATTGTTGTAAAGCAACATCTCTTTGCTCTTCCATGTTAAGAAAATTAAGTAATCTAACCTCAATCCTATCATCCTTGGTATAAATTTTTTGCATGAACTTAAGAATAGGTATTTGTAAATGGATCGGGAAGACTGGGTCTTTGCCATAGACTAACTTAAAAGGTGAATTTCCTAGAGCTTCTTTGATTTGGGTTCGATCTACCCATAAGGCAAATCTCAACTGGGTGTGCTAGTCTCTAGGATTGTTTTCTAGCAATTTTCTTATCACTTCCAACAAGTTTTTATTAGTGGAATCAGCCACTCTGTTTCCCTAAGAGTAGTAATTAGATGAATACTTCAAAATAATTTTATGTTCATAAGCCCATTGAATAAATTTAGCAGAAGAAAAATCAGGGCCATTATCACATACTAGAGCAAATGGAACTCCAAACCTGGTTGTGATGTTCTCAGTCAAAAATTTAATGACCACCTCAGTGGTGCTATTTTTGCAGGGTTGGGCCTCAGTCCAGTGTGTACAGTAGTCAGTTGCAGTCAAGATGAATTTATCTCCTGCAGAAGAATTGGGATTAATAATACCTAAAAAATCCAGGGCCCATTGAGCAAACGACCTTACCTCATACACTGGTTGCAAAGGAATTACAAGATTTCTTTCCTTGGGTGCAGAAGTTTGGCATACATGATAGGTTCTGACATGTTGGTGTGCATCCTGAAATATATAAGGCCAATAATAACCTGATCTAAGAATCTGATGGGCCAAAGCATCCGTAGATCCATGTCACGTTCCATGTCTTCCATGAAACTCAGAAATAACATGCTTGTCCTCTTGTTGATCTAAACAACGCAATTAAATCCCTTGAAAATTCTTTCTATAAATAGATCCCCTTTTAAGCATATAGTGAGCACTCTTCATCCTCAATGCTCTCCTCTGAGTAGCATTCATTCCTTCTAGACATCTATTATTGAAAGGGAAGAATATCAAGTGTACCAGGGATCCTTAGTAAATGACTAGATAGTATACTGCTGACAAGTGATGTTTTTGTCCACATCTGCCATTGCTTTTGATAAACCTATCCTAGAACAAGTTTCATCGGATGAATCTCTAAGTCAAATTCTTGTAGAATTTCCATCCACTTTCCTCTTCACTCTCCTAATTCACTTTCCATTAGAAGATACTTCATAGTTGGATCTAGAACTATAGCCATTACTTGACTTCGAAGAATGTCTAAAATTCTTTACCGCTCATACCAATGCAAAGGCTTGTTTCTCCAGTGGTGGGTATCTCACTTCTGCATTTTTAAATGGAGAGCTCATGAAGGAAATAGGTATTTCTTCTCCCTCTTCTCTTCGTTGTGTTAACACAACTGCACATGAATGGTCAGATGCAAAAGAATAGATATAAAAAGGCTTTAAATAATCTGGGCTTGTCAAAATAGGTGCCTCATATATTGACTGTTTGATCTGTGAGAAAGAAGATTTAGCCTCATCACTCCACTCAATATTTGCCTCTTTCTTCATCATTTCATTCAGAGGTTTGACGATCTTCGCAAACCCTATTATAAACTTTCTAACAAAGTTGATCCTCTCGAAGAAGGATCTCATTTCTTTCTTGCTGCCTGGCCTTGTCAATTTCAAGATATCCTCCACTCGATCAGGGTCTATGGATATCCATTCTTCTGATATGATGTGACCTAAAATTTTCCCTTCAAATACTCCAAACACACACTTCTTTGGATTGAGAGAGACACCATAACTTATACATTTCTTGAGAATTTTTTCCAGATCAGTAGCATGGTCTTCTCTATTCCTAGAGAAGATGGTTAAATCATCCACATAAATAATTATACACTTTCCTATCAAGTCTTTGAAGGCTACATCCATTTCCCTTTGAAACGTTGATCCTGCATTGATAAGACCGAATGGCATCCTCCAATAGGCAAATGTACCCCATTTGGTGGTGAAAGTTGTCTTCATTCTATCCTCATGATTGACAAGAACCTGATTGTACCCAGAATAGCCATCTAAAAATTACATCATCTAAGATCCATTAACCTTTTGTAGTACTTCATCCAAAGAGGGCAATGGATAATTATCTTTCTTAGAGGCTTTGTTTAGATTCCTGAAATCAACACATAATCTGATCTCACCATTCTTTTTGCGTACAAGAACTAAATTTGCCACCCAAGTAGAATGTCTAACATGAAAGATTATTCTTGCAGATAGGAGATTTTGCACCTCTTTCTGGATCAAGGGCTTAATTAAAGAATTGACCGAGGGTTGTTTCTGATGGAAGGGCTTGGCTTCTGGCTTGAGAGGTATGGTATGTGTGATCACTGAAGTGTCAAAGGTTTTTAAATCATCATAACTCCAAGCAATGGCTGCAATGTTTTGCTCCAAAAATTTAACTATCTTGTCCTTAATTTCTTGAAGACAAGTCTTTCCTATGAGAACATTCCTTTCAGGGCCTAAGTGAGCTAGATTGATAGATTCATATTTCCCTCCTTCACTCTCTATGGGCACCCTTTGATGAGCCCATGGGTCAGAATCAAATATTCTCTCTAAAGCTACCATCTCTTTCAGAATGCTATTACTTTTCAAATCCAATATCCCTTCTTCACCCTCCTTCTTAGGATCCCAATCTCCCTAATCTCTTAAAGATTCATCTATTATCTACCCTTCAAAAACATTAGAACTTGCCAAAAAGGCCAATATATGTTGATCATCATCAAATACCTGAAAATTTTGGACATTATAAGGGACAGCTGGGACTGAAATTAGTTCAACTGAAAATCTCTTTAGATTAAAATGTTACATGGGTTCCAATGTGCTAGCAACAACAACAAGCGCATCTACAATTTGATTAGCTTCTCTAGGGATGAGAGTAATCTCAAAGCATCAAAGTCTTCAATTAAGTTCCAGACTCTATTTCGGTATGCATCCAATCTTTTGTTATGACAAGTATACTGGCTACGTACCTGTTTTATGATTACTTCAGAATCCCCCATAACTGTGAGAGTAGTAACCTTCTTTTTATGAGAAAACATAAGGCCTTGAGCAAGTGTTTCATACTCAGCCACGTTGTTTGTGCAGCCAAACTGCAATCTGTAAGATGCAAAGTAAGTTTTCCCTTTCGGGTTGGTTAGTTCAATCCCTGTTCCACTTCCTGCCTTAGATTTGGAACCATCAAATTTAAGAGTCCACAATTGGCCTTTGGCTAAGATTTCTTTCTTTTTAGGGACAACAAGGGATGACTTACTTGGGATATGTGGTGGCTTAGACTTTTTCTGGTCATCAAAAATTGACTTGGGACAAAGCTCACTTGAAGATTTTTCTATGTTTTCAACTTGCTTATAAATCACTTCTTGAACAACTTCTTGGGTTAAATTGCAATCCAACTCATCTTTTATCAATTCCTTGGGCATTGGAAAAGTATTTGGGGTAGGTGTATTGAATAGGAATTGAGACACCTCAACCTCTTCTTGAATTTTAGAGCTCAGAACCTAAGTCTGCTCTACTAGTGAGGAACCTTCCTCTTGAGAAAGGCTAGTCCTATTGAGAATGGTAGCATCCTTAACTTGAAAAGAAAACTCATTGATAGGGGTTTGGGATTTCTCTTGACATATTTGCTGAGGCTGGCCTATATGACTTAAGATATCTAGGCATGATTGGCATGTTAACTCCAAATGATTGTGATAATGAATCCTACACCAATTAGGAAGTAACAAACTACTCAAATTAGTTTCTTCTCCTAAAACCAGCTTATCTTGTTGCAATTTCCTTATCAGAACTTGCTGGTTGATGCAAATCATTGGGTCACTGTGTTCTAGGAGAAATGTATCCCTAGGATTAAGTACAAAGAAAGTAAGGACATCCTCTTGTTTGTAAACTCCTATTTCAGTTTCAAAGTATGCTACTTCATTTGAAGCATCATACTCTGTAATCATATGCTTGAGTCTTGGTTCACTCTCAATCCTTATCTATGTTGCAACCCCTTTCCAAGGTAACCACATGTGAGAGAAATCCAAGGACAAATATCCCCCAATACTTTTCATCAGCTCCCGACTTAGGATGTCAGCCACTTGGATATCTATGTAGGTCTGGATCCTTGGATCTGATCCAACCTGTACATGTATGTTCTTTAGTTCTCCTACAACATTAACCTCAGTTTTTAATAACTGAATCACTTTCTTATTGGTCAGGATATAACTTAACCCTAACTTCTTACATATTGAAAAGGGCATAACATTTCCCGATGCTCCAGAGTCCAATAAACAATTATGCAAATTCTTTCCAAAAATCCTTAAACTTAAAAGAAAAGGTGGGGTACCGGTCTTACCTTTATAGATGGCTGCATTTGTCTCTTTCATGGGAGTCACTTTACCTTTTCCTTTTAAGCAGTCTCCCTCCTCTAGGGCCTTCAATACTACTTCACTTTGAGTTGGGCACCACTTCATGATGTCAAAGAATGATAATGATGTCTTCTGCCTCTGTAGTTCTGCAATAAAATCAAATTATGAATCATTCCTCACTTGATATTTAGGAAAAGGAGGTGGATTACCTCTATTCTGAGAGTCAGAAGGTCCCTTTGGTGGTGGTGGGTTATTATCTACATTTTGGTTAGGTGGGACCATGTTGTTTGGAGGTGAAGATATAGTAAATGGGCCTTATTCTAATTTTTCAGAAATTGTTACCTTTGGACTGAAAGGCTTGGGCATCATACACATCCTCCTCTAGCTCATTATCTCCCTACATGGGAAATTAGTACTTCTCTTCAATAGTCTCGTAAGTCATAACAGTACTTACTAGCCCATTATCCTAATTGGAGTTTCCTGCTAGAGGATGGGCATCAGCTTGCACAATCTTTACAATTTTCTCCAATTCTGGGCAATTAACCTCATAATGTGTTGTAATATCATGTAGCCTGCACCAATTAGTCATGAAATTAAGGTCAACCACATTAGCAGTATGTGATATCTCCTCAACTGATTGATAATTATGAGGAACTCTCCCATTGTTAGGTCCAGTATTCCACTGCCTATTGTTGTTGTTGAACCTCTGGTTATATCCTCTGTTCTAATTTTGGTAATTTTGGTTAGAGGAATTTTGTTTCTAGAAGTTTCGGTTGGTGCTCTGGTTCCCATTCTGATTAGAGTAATTTTTCTAGTTTTTGTAACCTCCTTGGTTCTGATAATTCTGATTTTGGTTGTGGGGAGGGTTTTGCCTAAGCTGTGTCATATCATTAGACATTTGAGATAGAGTCTTCTTGAGAGTTTCTAGCTCATTGGTTAGTTGAACAATTGTTCATTTTGCACATTCTGCACTATGGATGGGGAATGAACATGGGTTGATCCTCCCGCTTGTTGTTGTTCATTTTGAGTTGTTGGGAAAATCCTGCATGCCATTGCTGAAAAAGGGCATGGTAGGTGGGGATTGTAACTCAGACACAGGTCCATATTGGGAGTAAGACATCCCTGGAACAGTATTGTACACTAGTGGGTTAAGCATCTGATAATTCATGGGAGGAAGAGTTGCTCCTAAACCTCCTGATTGCAGACTTATTTGTTGTTGCAATTTGATAGCTAGATGATAAACCTTAGACAAAGAGTCAATCTCATTGGCCTGATACGTTCTCTATAAAAATAAGCCAATCAAGGGATCAATAGCTCTTAAATATGCATGAATGGCAATATTCTCGGCTACTAAGGATCTTGCAACCTATGAAACATCCTTTGGAATCTAGTGTTGAATAGAGGTAGTGGCTCATGACGTTCCTTCCTTATGGTGGAAAACTGGTGATACAAGATGGCAGGGTCCACATAAACCCAAAATTAATTAATTAATGCATTTTCTAAATATGTCCAACCCATAATAGATCCCCAAGGAAAATTTAAGTACCAATTATATGCCATGTCCCCTAAACAATAAGGAAACAATCTACATACCACATCCTAATGAGCAACTTGAGCACGTGTACAAGCATCTTTGAATGCTTGTATATGCTCCTCAACACTTCTTGATTCGCCATGCATGTACTTGGGACAAAACTTTTCTAGGTTCTTCGGTAAATCATGGATTCCTCATGGAATAGTCCCTAACGGAGAGGGGTTATTCACAAAATAAGCCATGGGTAGGATAGGTTGAGCAGGTGCTGATATAGGCCGAATTGGTGGTGATACTGGCCTAATAGGTGGGGGCGATACTGTTCGAGCCAGTGGTGGTGATGTAGATTGAACTGGTGGTAGTGTAGGTGGATTTGGTTATAATCCAATGGAGTAAGTGGTGGTGGCAATGTAGGTATCAAAATTCTATGAGCATGGGGTCTAGGTCTAACCGGGGTTTGGAGTTCTTTCAATGGTTCAGGATTAGTAGAGGATTTGAGAATCCTCTCGTATTTCTCCAGTGAAAATGACCCAATGCGAGCCAACTTGTTCCTTTGTCCCTCCTTCTAGCGCCAAATCTGTTGATGGTGAAAATGACACAAACAACATTAAACAGAATATTTCTATTCTATTTCTCCTGAAAAAGAAAGACAACATTTAGTAGCCTAACTCCCAAGGTCCTGGTAGTTGGTTTTCAACTGTCTGGTGTCACTCAATTGGTCCATGCAACTGTAATATTCAAGGGGCCTAAACTGGTAATAAGGAATGCAAGAAATGACTTAATCATCGAACTATTCTTAATAAAAAGGGGTTTTAAATAAAAGAAAAAGATAGATCAGGGTGTACATTAGTAAAACATGAATAAAACGTATCTAGTATTCGGACATATATCTTCAACAATGAATGTTTTCCCAATAGATCAGGAAAACCATAGCATGATACAATTTACAAAATAGTCCATACTATTGCATGCATCTAAGGTGCTTAATTTAACATCACAATCACACATCATAAATATTTCAAACATTCCAAAAGAACACACTCTCATTCATTGCCAAGATCATAGATCAATAGACTTCAATAAATTTAATTCACAAATAATATAATGAAATAATCCTTAAATCTGGTTTCTTCTAAGGATTTTCATCACAAAAGAAACACTTATGCTTCAACACAATCACTGGCATACAGATAGACTATAATTCATCAGCCTTATCAAATAAACTTAATTCCAACACCATATTGCGTAAAAACCTGTAATTATATTCAACTGTAAATAAAATAACAAAGTATCTCTGTAAAAACTACGAAAAATTCTATCTCCTACTATCAGGTGGCTAATCTTATTTTCATCAGCCGACCCTTACAATATGATACCCCAACTGTATTTATAGATGTACAAAAATCTGAAGTCCTTTCTATCTTAAGTCAATCCACCTTTTTAGGAATTAAAGTCTTCTTGGAAACTCAGATCAATTTGATCTCTAGTTCCCATCTTGATCATTTAGTTAAACTAGAGAGGAGAAGATAGAAGAGAAAAGAAAGCCATGCACCACTAAGATTGCCAGTCCTACATGCGGAGAAGAGAAGAAATCCATGCATGCATGAGATTATCAATTATGCATGCGAAGCTTTCTCTACACTGTACTCATCATAACTAGAGAAGACTTGTTGGAGCACATCCAAATCCGGCCCATCAACCCAATTGTCTTCAAACTTGATCCTTTCTAATTCCACAATAGAAAATCCTCTCATGTCCTTTAGCTTTTTCAACTCCCTTTTAGCTTCCCTAACCTCTTCTTTAATATCCATTAACCGATCTAACAACAAATCCTCTCCTTCATCTCCCTTTTGCATGACCTCTTTAAACCTATCATCCCATTTCTCCTTTATTTGTCTCAAAGGTAGGCTCTCTTTTACCGGTATATTAACATTTACTATAACATAAATAACTGCTTCTAACTCCTCAAATTGTTCATTCAGATCCTTGACAGAATCTTGAACTTCATTTTTATGCTTGTATAAAAAGTCGGATCTAAACTGGAGTATGCTAGAGGTCTTTTCCAAGAAAACTTTGTTGTCCTCTTCAAGTATTGATTGTTCTAGAAGAGTGGACTTTGGTAATTTATTAACCTCTTTTAGCTTCTGGCTATATCCTTTGTACTCCTCCTCCTGTTCTCCCAATACTTTGACATATTGATTCATCTCTTCTATTAATTCCTCTATCATCTTGTGAACCTCAAAACTGTTATCCAACACCTCACTTATTTCTTGATTTAATTTATCAGTCCATCTATCCAACATCTCTCCCTTACTCCTTACCTGCACCAAATCATCCACCTCCTTCTTGCTAAGAAAAAATGGTGTCTCAATGGTGGAAATTTGTTGTGACCTTGGAGTAGAAACACTCTTCAAGAAAGTATGCCACTAATCTAATTAAGCCTTAAGCTCATCCTTTCTCTGCTTATCTTTCATCATTCTTGATTTAGTGGATGATGCTACCACATCTATCAAGTTCATCTGTTGATCTCTTGTGGGTCTTCCCAAGTTAACCGTGCCCAACTGATAATCGGTTAGCTGCATGTCCCCTACATCCTTGTCCACCATCGGTATTGCACATTCAACACTAATCTCCCTTGCTTCAGTAAGTCTAGTGGAATGTAGGATTTTAGCCTTCTTTTTGGGCCTTTCCTTTTCAATCTCCTTCATCATATCATCCCAATTGAGAGGTTGTGAGGGTGTCACTAATCTCTTTTGAAGATCCAACTTCAACCAAGTGGGAGCACTTGGAGTAGTGGTCATTATAGTTGAAGAAGAAGCAACAGTAGTAGAGGGTTGTGACACATTTACTTTAGGTTGAGAATCAACCCCTTGTACCTCTTGTTGTTCTTGCTCCACATTTGTCTATGCCATCTTTTTAGCTTCCTCCCTATCCTTTTGTTCCTATATCCTCTTGTCTTCTTCTTCCTTCAGTTTTTCTTCTTCTAATCTTTTCTTCTCAAGTTCCGGGTTTATTTTTTCCTCCAATGCCTTAAGTCTATCTACATCTTCCTATTCCTTTTGTTGCTTGGTCAGCTCCTCAACATCTTTCTCTTTTTGCACACGTTCTGCTTCCTCTTTCTTTTTATAGGCCTCTTCAACCAGCTTCAATTTGGCCACAAGAACTTCTCTTTCCCTTTGTTGCTTTTCCTTTTCTTCCTCTAGATCATGAATTTTTTGTACTAACTCCAGCTTATCATTCTCTTCTTTGATCTTGAGCTCCTGCTCCCTTTGCTTTTGCTGCTTCTACCCTTCATCAGCCCTTAGCTTAGCTTCCATTTGTTGCTACTAAATTAAGGCATCAACTTGTGCCTTAGCATCAATTTCCTTTTGCTTCTCTATTGCCTATGCTTGTGCTTGAGCATCTGAAGCCTTCTTTGCTTCCTCAAACAGTGCCCATTGATCTTACTCTATTAAAATATGTTGAATTTCATCCTCTAGAGGCATCTTTTCTTTCGCATCTTTCTCTGATAAGGTCTCATTAGAGTCTATTTCAACATCATGGATCTCCAGCTCTACTCCTTTTCCCTTAAATGCTTCAACTATACCATGAAGAGTTCCTTTAAGAATCTCTTCGCTTGGTTGCTCTGTAAGAGGGACTTGAGCAGATGACACACCCATTGCTGGTGTTGAAACCATAGGTCCTATTTGGGCATCCCCCTCTTGTACTCTAGGTAAATCTTGAGTAGCTTCAAGCTCAATCTCTTCAATGTCAGAAGGGAAGAACTCCAAAGGCTCCTTGGAAGGAAATTTTCTCTTGATTCTTTTATATCCCTTCCCCTTCTTAGGAGCTGGACCCTGAGGAGTTTTGGTTCTTAGAACAGCCCAGTGGATACTCCTATCCAAGACTGAACTCCCTATTTGCTTGATATCCATGGTCTCCTCAACATCCCAATCTACCGGATCCAAACTTTTTGTGCCAATATTCAATGCTTCATATGATGGATCCAACACCACTCCATCATCTACTAATGTATCAGGGATGTCATCTTCGATCCCAAATTCTACCATGAGTGCAATAGGCAACCTCTCATAATTCCTTTTCCTGAGGTCATATTCATCCTGAAGATCACTCCATAAGTCTTCTAGCAGGTTGAAATGTTTATCAAAAACCGAAGGCAGAAAAACATTCATTTTCTTCTTTGGATCAAAGTGCTTTCGAGCAATGTACAAACCTAGCTTCAAATGTATCAATTCACTACAAACTACCTTAGTTCCCACAAGATGTTGGCAGCTATATTCACCCAATTGCATGCGAAACTTATGACAACCTGTCTGGTGCTTTAACCCAAATCGGGCATTGACCCTCAGAGCTTGATAGATAAAATCCATCAAAACCATCTTGTTGTTGCAACACCTTGGAAGTAAGTGGGGATGACCTTCAAATCAAGCCAACCAGAAATAAGTGAACTTGGGGTATTGGATATACCAACATCCCCATTATGTGATAAAGGCCATGGCTTCCTGGCTCAATCTATACCTTACATCCCCATTAAGCTAGTTAATGATTACATATAAAAATGCATCATTAACCCTCCTAAATTGAGTTTTAGAAACCTGTAGAGATAGTTGATCGTAATGATTCCATACTCTCTTTTGTCCATAAGCTTCTCCCAATATTCCCACTTTGTTCAAACCTGGAAAAATACCCCCTCTCACTGTCACATAGACAACATAAGAAGTTATGAAAAAGCTCTTGGTTTCCCTTATTCTAGTTAACTGGTCATGAATGGTATCTAAGACAATCATCATCCAATCAAACTGTTTGTTGCCATTAAAAGATTTTTTGAATGAAGAGAAACATCCACTCCTTGAAATGAAATGAATCCCTCTTCCCAAAGGCTCTAGACAACATCATTATCAGGTCTGATACTTCCTTGTAAAATTTTGTCCTCTTTGGTTGATCATGGAGCTTTGTGAGAGACTTCTTTTATGTTCTCAACCACTTCTTGTTCAAGTGAGCCTTGTTGGCCTCCTTTTGTTTGCTATATATCTCTAAAGCATCCACCTCATTTAACTATACTAGGTTCTTTGGATCAGGGACACTAAACATGTGCTGAAACATTTGAGTAGTTAGATCTATAATTATATTATCCTGTGAATCCATACATTGCCTAGTGGCCGGATTGTAAGCTCCTGTTGTTGTCATAATCAACTCCAGGCATTGGATGGATAGAGGAAATAAGGTGATGTGAGCCAAGCCAGACTCAACTATTCTTACAGTTCTTCCTGTTACATCCTCAGTGAATGTTTCTGAATATAAGTCCTCAAAATTGAATGGGCCTAGATTGGTGTCAGTTATGTCAAGACCAATCAAATTCCACTTTTCTTGCAGTGACAACAGGACCCCTATGGTTATACCTCAAGGTTTAAGGTAGTTGCTCCGGCTTAATCTTCTTACACTTAGTTGTTGCCTTTGAAGTTTCTAGGGGCCAATTCCTTTGGGAATCTTCTCCTGACACTCCTTACATTTTTTAGCTTCCTGCAACAAAACCTCTAAATAGATCCTTGAACAAAAACCAAGCAGAAAACATTATAAATAGTCTCCTTTTAAAACACTCTGAGGATTAGAGCCAAAACCATTATTGAGATTGCAGTAATAACAAGCGGGACCGGAGTCGGAACTGGAATGATAACCAGAATCGGAACCGAAATCAGAACTAATTTGGTTTCATTTAGATTTTCTAATTTCACATTCAGTTCTGGTTCCGCTTCTGCCTAGGTTATCGTTATTTTGAAAGCCTGCTTCTAACTATAAGTGGAGTCAGAAATGAGACAGAAATGGAATCGATAATTGTTACAAAACTCGGTTCAATGTCTAAATCGATTCTGATCCCGCTTCCACCTAAAATGACCATGACGTCATAAGTGATTTTAACAATTCGATAAATAACTTCATGATTTAAGGACTAGGTCACACCAAGATGAAAGGGGCTTAAAAACAACCTAATAAGACCATCCCCATATGATCGAGAGGTGACTGTACTATTTAGGGCATCATATTTAAATTAAAAACATGAACACATCAAAACCCTAAACTAAAAAAAATCGTCGATTCCAAATAACTAGGGCACGAATTTAACCCCATTTAAATTAACCAGATTGATACAAAACAAAATTACTAAGTAAAAACCATCATTTATCAAACCCTACTTACTGTAAAATAGTAACTGACCTATGCATTTAAAAACTAGGGCACCACGATGCGGTCACGATTAAAACGTGAAAATGACCATGTTAAAAACAAACAAACCAAAAAAGTAAAACGAAAACAAGAAAACTTTAAATAGAAGAGAGACAAAACAAATCAAATGAACTCACAGAGAGACACGAATTCGCATGAAACCAAACAATCCAAAACGAACAGAAACAGAAAATGCGAAATAAAAATGAATGACGAGAATAGAAAAACCCTACCTCAAACACAAATAAATAGGTTAATTACCTTAAGCAATCCACGCGTAATTGTCTCTCTTTCGATCGAATCACTCGCACAAAAACTCCACTGTAACTCTAATTCACTCTTTGATCTCTCAACAATAATGATGATAACTACGCGTTAATCCCTAATTAAGGTAAAAACTTGGAGTTCCATGCGTGCATGGCACCTATGATTAATGCCATCAATGTGGTAGAGCCGAGTCAAAATTACAGAAGGAACTGGCACATTACTGCTGTGTGACTTCAGTAAAGTCAACGACCACAAACAGCGAGAGCGGAATCAAAATGGAAAATGATTTAGAAACTTGTTGAACTTTGCAACTTGGTTCCGGTTCCGCTAAAAAAGATAAAAGTGAAACAAAACAACAAAATAAAACGAAAAGACCGAAACAAGAAAACTTAACACAAAAAACCTAGTTTCAAACAAAAGACCAAAAAGCGAAGGCAAAGACGAAACGGTATTTGATTTTGAAACTTTGAATAAATTCTGACTTAACTTCCACTCTGGCTCCGGCTCTGATAAAGACAAAAGAAAAAAATCAAAAGAAGACTGTCGAGATGGGAATCAGAACGAGTTTCGAAAGAAGTTTTAAAACCCGATTCAGTTCCGGCTCTAGTTCCGATAGAATAAACCAAAGAAAAACAAAGCGTTGGAAAAGAAGACTCCAAACAGTTGTTTGACAAACAACCAAGGATAAAAACATAAAGGGGGACCCATTTTGACCAAGGCAAAAGATGGGGTGGTTATGCAAGTCATAACAGTAACATATGTTGGTTTTCAGATATGTTTTAAAACTCTCTGATGGGTATCCAAAAAGATAATCATAGTCTAAAGGAGGGATTTGAATTAAAAGATAGGTTTGGCAGTCTTGATTTTAATGGCTAGTAGGAATTTGAATATCCAATGAAGGAAATGGGAATGGTGTGTAAGGGAAGACCTTGTGAAGAGTTTTATTTTTCTATTTTAACTCAAATAAATATGTCTTAAGCATTGAGTAGGTTGGTTGTGCCTTGGAAAATAAAGTTTGTGTTTGAGTGCCATGGTAGCACATTAAGGTCATTCGTGGAGAAATGATGAAAATATGAAAGGGAAGACTTGGTAAAGGTTTTATTTGTTGAATTAAAGCTTCTAAGGAGTCTAAAGATGGTGATTAAACTGGTTTGGGCCTAAGAAGTTGAAAACCTAAATTGTGCTATGTTGAGATTATTGTCTTTGTGAAGATTTCTTGTGGGATTGAAGCCCACTGTTGTGAAATATGCCTCAATAGAATGGGTTTGAGATTAGTGATTGGGAAAGTGTGTAGGGATAGGGTGTTTTCTAATAGTGCAGAGACTATGACCATTTTTAGTGGTAATGAAACAAGAAATTTCACAAGGAACAAAGTGACATGGGACAATGTGTTTCCAACAATGCAAACACTATGGCCATTTTTAGTTACTTGGGAGTTTGAGAACACTTGAAAAGAAGCAAGCAATATGAAAGAAATAGATAAAAATTTCACTGAATAAACTCTTCTTTCTCTTCACAGGTTGAGGAAGGACTGTGTGCACTATGCTTACCTACAGATGAAGGTTCACTGAAGTATGCTTGTGCAATCCTTATTAACTCTTGAAGAGGCAACAGAGTGAACGCACATTGAGCGACATCAGCCTATCACCATAGCCAATTTTTTATAAGGAACCATGGTATTGCATAATGTCATACCCAAAATTGGACTTACGTACACATAGTTATTAAATTTGAACCATACCTTCCATTAGGTTTACACTCGCAAAAGAAAGTTGCTGACGAGGACTCCTTTCCCCAGATTGGAGTGTTGAAGTGAACAAAAAAGGCCAAAAAAGAAATCAGAAAGTTTATGACATGGTAGAAGAACATACTGGAAAAATAAATCTGCAATACCATTTCCTATTACAATATAGAAATTGAAATGGGTTTTCTCATAGTCACCCATATTAGATGTTGTATCCTCTGCCACATCCATAGCAGCTACTCCTGAATTCTGACATTGAATATTCACATTCACATTGGAGCTATTGTTCGTAGAGAAGGGAAAGGAGTCATATAGAGGAGTTCGGTGATTTGAGTGTTCTACAACATGCTTCATATGATGGGTTGCACGTTGACGACGATCCCTGCTTGCACTAAACCATGGATGCATGTGAACAGTGCTAGTTGCAGCTTCATCAGGATTGGGAATGAATTCAAAGGGAAATGCATTTGATTGTTGTAGGTCATGTAGAAACCTCTCCATGCACTGTGTGTATGATTGCACCTATTGTAGACACTGTGGCGGTGTACTCGTCACTTTGTTCAAGATTTGGTTTGTGTCATTCCAAATACACATTTTGAGCACGTGTTCATCATATGCATGAGTGATAGAAGGAGCTTGTGTATGGGTGAGAATATTAGGATTGTTTTCTTCGACGCCTCCCTGTGACAATGTCTCATTCAAATCTATCCTTCTATCAATTGGTTGACCTCCCTCATCTAAATGACCAAACAGATGAAACTTGTATTAGGTAATAGAAAATAAAAAACACAATTGACTCCCATAAAGTAACAAAATTCGAATTGAAATTCAATTACTGTGAACCACCCCTTCAATGACAGATGATATTTCAATCAAGCCAGCAACCTTCAGGACATGTTTGCAAGTGTTCCCCTGCAAACTCCAAGGGCACTCACAAACAAAAAGGTGCTCCCCAAATTTTTGAAGAAGGTAGTGGTTAGACCTACTCTGAATTTTCACCCAGTACCATCCAGGATGTGTTTCATCAGGAACACAGTGATCGTCTAGAATTGCCTTGGCCCACTCCAAACTAGATCGCATTTTTAAAAACTTATAGTTCATCGAAAAACCATAATACTGCAACTTTTCCTTTTGCCTATAGAATGGTTCCATTTTATACATGTGTGTAATACAAATAGTCTATTCTCTTGGTGTATTTTTTAGAATGATCATGCAAATATCGAGTTTTGAGTAAGAAATGGTATGACTCAATGGTTGCATTTGTATCCTAGTTGGCATGTGGGAATAGTTTGAAATTTTTCGTCCACATGGCTATGAAAAAATAAATCCAATAGTCAAGTAAACCACAACGTATTATAGGTAACGTCAAATAATGTGAATGGTGTGAATCCTACGAGGTGACAAAAATTATCAACTCATTAATTCGACCTTCTCCTTCACACCATGTTTTGTTGAAGTACTCTATAAATCACGGCTGATCATTGAACTCCCCAAAGAAAGAGTTCAATTGTTGAGTGACTCTATCATCGCTATCACTGATTTCCATCATGATCGTGCTAATTCTACGGAAGATTTCCATTGCCCTTCCTTAACTACATACTTATATGCATTCTTCAACCAAGCCCTTTTAACATGCCAAAGGCATAGCAGTACACGACATTGAAAGAAAACCCTAATAGACAATACAAACGATATTGTTTACCACTTATCTGCAAGAAAAAGTGGCATTGAAAATAAATAGCAAATGAGAAAGGTACACAAATGAACAAAGAGATGCACATATTGTATGGCTTGGATTTCTGCAGTTGCATCATCAGTCAAAAATGCATTGATTCTCTAGTCAAGTCTAGCTCTTCTTCCACGGTCATGCAATATGCATAGCCATGTAGAGATGTCCTCAATCTTGTTTCGTGTGGACACTACCCACGTAACTGGCACACCACTTTGTTGCTCATCGAACACGATCAAAGAATACAATGGAAATTGTAGAGATAACAACTCGACGTGAGCATTGTTAGGTTTATAGCCAACAAGATCATTGAAAAGATGAAGAACTATTTGTCAATGTTTGTAAGGCCTCACCCCATATTTTTTAGTGGAAAATGTGGAATCCATCGAGATGACTGAATTGTGCGAGTGGCTAATCATCTTATCTAACATCCATGGTGTCTGAACCCCGATAACGAAAGGTGTATATTTCCCATTGGGCCATTGAAAATAGAAGAAGTTGTCAAAGTCTTGTCCATTCCACATCATGATACTGGTCAAATTGACTTTGTGTTTTTGTGCATGAGTAGAATGTACCTTTCACAAGGCATTCATTACATCCTTTCTTGTAAGGAATTTATCTCTCTTTAATATCTTTCCACATAAGACAAGATCATTGATGTGTCTATCCATTATTGCATTGACACTGATGTCCATGAGCAAAAGGCTTTCAATACAGCTTTTGCACTCTACAAATAGATTAGCGGAAAAAATAGAATGCCTATCTCCACTTGTGTCACCAATGCCATGGAAAAATTTACCTTGTTTATCGACGTGGAAAATTTCTTTGTAGATAATATAGGAAACATCGGGTTTTCCATTCATAACCTTTACCATGAAGTGGTATTAACAACCTTGTATTTGTGTAAATGTCTTCTATTATTTCTTCTTTGGATCATGCTAGTCTCTGTTCTCTAGATCATGCTGGTCTCTGTGGTCTACGGGGCCGTATTGACACCAGTAGCTTTGAAGAAGTCATAATCTCATCATCTAGAAGCAAGAGAGAGTAATATATCATTGGACCATACAAATGAATGTTGAAAGATACAAACCTTTGATACCAAATTGTTTTACCATAATTTTTTTCATCGATGGGGCGTGTGGTGGTAGGTTCTCTTTTCTTCTTGTCGACAAATTTAGTTTCAAAAACTTCAATGCACATTTCACCGTGAATGAAATCATCAATTCTCATACGAGGAATTGTTGTGACAAGGTCAGGGACCCCATCCTCCCTTCTTGACAGAAATAGGAGTCCATTGCAAAATCGGAAGAGGAAAAAGGAATGCCTCCATTTTGTACATCTTGCACATCCAATTCTTCTTGCTTCTTCCATTTCAAAGGTTTCCCCATTCTATGAAAGGACATAATTGGATGAATATTTAAAATTAGTGTGGATTATTTCAAGAAAAAGAAATCAATCAGTCATTGAACGTAAATAGAATGTGCTTGCATTGTTGTCACCCACATGAAACCAATAGGAGGTTGCCGACTTCAACTGAGGAAAATTAAAGGTGATAGATTGAATCAAGCTACGCATAAAATTTTACACAAACGCGGGCTAGAAATTAGACTGTCTATCTCACCATACAAGTGGACATAGACAACGACAACAAAAAATGACAACTAAAACCTTTTTGATGACATAAAGACCGCAAGTAAATTTGCAACCCTGCATGTAAATATAACAAAGATTTCAGAGTATATGGGGTGTACAAACCTCGTTTACCTTAGGAGGCATGTTTTGATATTCAGCCTTCCATTTAGCGTGACTTAACATGAGGAGAAAAATAACATCTAGAAATTGATGAAATAAACAAGCCAAGGTTGAACCACACGATGAGTGGCTCAACCTGCAAATTTCTATGTGGTGTAGGAGTGTAACGTGCATAACAGTATGTAATTACTTATACAATAGCAACAAAAGATGTATTATCGTGGGAAGATACGTTGGTTGTGGTGCGTGTGTATGTGTTAAAGCAAAGGAAGGGTTATAGAGAAACCAAAACCTTTGATGACAACCTTGTATGTAAAAAGAAAAAAGTGCATCCATTGTTGCCAGCATCGCAAAAATGATAACATGTTTGTTGCATCTGTTGAAAAAAGATGAATCGGTAATACATAGAGAATGAGGAAAGCCAGAAAGGTGTAAAATTTCCTATCAACCATGATGTAAGCGAATGCAGGTTGGAAAACATAGTGTGTAGATGAACTTCTATGCGGACATAAAGACCGCAAGTAAATTCGCAACCTCGCATGTAAATATAAAAAAGATTTCAGAGTATATGGGGTGTACAAACCTCTTTTACTTGAGGAGGCATGTTGTGATATTCAACCTATCCATTTCGCGTGAGTTAACATGAGGAGAAAAAACACATTTAGCAATTATTGAAATAAACAAGTGAAGGTTGAACCACACAATGAGTGGGTCAGCCTAGAACTTCCTATGTGGCATATGAGTGTAACGTGGAAAAGAGTATGTAATTATGTATACAATTGCAACAACAAATGTATTATCTTGGGAAAATACGTTGACTGTGGTGCGTAAAGGAGATGAAGGGTTAGAAAGCAATCGAAACCTTTGATGACAACCTTGTATGTAAAAAGAAAAAGTGCATCCATTGCTACCAGCAATGCCAAAATGATAACATGTTTGTTGCATCTATTGAAAAAAAGGATGAATCAGTAATGGAGAGAAAGAGGAAAGCCCGAAAGGTGTAAAATGTCCTATCAACCATGATGTAAGCAAATGTGGGTTGGAAAACACATGTAGATCAACCTCCATGCGGATGTAAAGACAACAAGTAAATTTGCAACCCCGCATGTAAATATAACAAAGATTAAGGAGTATATGGGGTGTACAAACCTCTTTTACCTGAGGAGGCATGTTGTGATATTCAACCTTCCATTTGGTGTGACTTAAAATGAGGAGAAAAAGCACATCTAGCAATTCATGAAATAAGAAAGTGAAGGTTGAACCACATGATGAGTGGTTCAACCTGCAACTTTGTATGTGGCGTATGAGTGTAATGTGCATAGTACTATGTAATTACTTCTAGAGTTGCAAGAACAAATGTATTAGGGAAGATATGTTGCTTGTAGTGAATGTGTATGTGTTAATGGAGAGGAAATGTTAGAGGGCTACCAAAACCTTTTATGACAACCTTCTATGAAAATAAATGTGCATCCATTGCTGCCACCAACGCCAAAAGAATAAAAATTTTTTGCATCTATTGACAAAATCATGAATCAATAATGTAGTAAATCAAGAAAGGCATACATGTGTAAATTTTCCTATCAACCATGATGTGAACCAATGCATGTTGGAAAACACAATGTCTACTTGAACCTCCAACTGGACATAAAGACCACAAGTAAAATCACAACCTCACATGAAAAAAGACTAAGACACCATAGTAGATGGGTTCTACAAACCTGTTTTACTTGATCAGGCATGTTTTCATATGGAGCCTTCCATTTCGGGTGAGTTAACATGACCAGCAAAAGTGTATATGACAATTCATGAACTAAAAAAGTGTAGATTGAACATTTGGATGAGAAGTCCAACCCTTACTTTTTATGTATCCCCCACTGCAACTCCTCTCCAAATTCTCCACCCTTCAGCTTTGTACGAGCTCAACAAACTAACCCGCCATCCACTGTGTTTTCCTAGCTGCCTATATTTTAATGATATGAAAAAATTGAAATGCAATTCATACTCTAAGTAATAGTTTTGGTAAATTTTCCAGGTGCCCTTTCTTACATTGGTAGTGTAAGGTTTCCATTAAACTCATTTTGTCTATTGGTAATTCAATGTTGGAAAACATTGTGGCTTGAGGAACCTGAGATCTTACAAATACTTCAAGAGGCAGCGGGTAATAGAATGTATGAAATCAAAAAGGAATTTGTTGTAGAAATACTTGAAAAAAGAAAACCATAGTGAATGAGACAAATACTATATTAATTCAAATAACTGAAACCCAACACTATATTTTTTGAATTACAGTTATTTTGTGCACTTTATTTTTTAAGTCATGCGAAATTTAAACACAACAATGGAATGTGTGGTTTTGAAGACATTCATACTATTTTGTAACATTCCATGTTGCAAAATTGTGGGTGTTAAGAAGCAAGCAACCCAGCATGAGACAATTCAAATAAATAAAACCCCACACTGTGTTTTCCCAATTACAATTATTTTGTGCACTTTATTTTTTCAATCATGCGAATTTTAAACACAACAATGGAATGTGTGATTTTGAAGACATTCATACTATTTTGTAGCATTCCATGTTGCAAAACCGTGGGTGTTAAGAAGCAAGAAACCCAACATGAGACAACCCTTTACATTTAAAACACAAGGAGATTCAAATAACTGAAACCCCACACTGTGTTTACCAAATTATAGTTATTTTGTGCAATTTATTTTTTCAATCATGTAAAATTTAAACACAACAATGGAATGTGTGATTTTGAAGAGATTCATACTGTTTTGTAACATTCCATGTTGTAAAACCGTGGGTGTTAAGAAGCAAGAAACCTAGCATGAGACAACCCTTCACATTTAAACAAGGAGATTCAAAAAATTGAAACCTGACACTGTGTTTTCCCAATTACAATTATTTTTTGCACTTTATTTTTTCAATCATGTGAAATTTAAACACAAGAATGGAATGTGTGGTTTTGAAGAAATTCATACTATTTTGTAGCATTCCATGTTGCAAAACCATGGGTGTTGAGAAGCTAGCAACTCAGCATGAGATAACCCTTTGCCTTTAAACAAGGAGATTCAAATAATTGAAACCCAACACTGTGTTTTCCCAATTACAGTTATTTTGTGCACTTTATTTTTTCAATCATGCGAAATTTAAACACAACAATGGAACGTGTGATTTTGAAGATATTCATACTATTTTGTAACATTCCACGTTGCAAAACCGTGGGTGTTAAGAAGCTAGCAACCCAACATGAGACAACCCTTTGCATTTAAACAAGGAGATTCAAATAACTGAAACCCTACACTCTGTTTTCCTAGTTACAATTATTTTGTGCATTTTATTTTTTCAGTCATGCGAAATTTAAACACAACAATGGAATGTGTGATTTTGAAGACATTCCTACTGTTTTGTAGCATTCCATATTGCCAAACCATGGGTGTTAAGAAGATAGGAACCTAGCATGAGACAACCCTTTGCATTTAAACAAGGAGATTCAAATAACTGAAACCCCACACTATGTTTTTCGAACTACACTTATTTTGTGCACTTTATTTTTTTAATCATGCGAAATTTAAACACAACAATGGAATGTGTGATTTTGAAGACACTCATATTGTTTTGTAGCATTACATGTTGCAAAACCATGGGTGTTAAAAAGAAAGCAACCCAACATGAGACAATCCTTTGCATTTAAACAAGGAGATTCAAATAATTGAAACCCAACACTATTTTTTCCCAATTACAGTTATTTTGTGCACTTTATTTTTTCAATCATGCAAAATTTAAACACAAGAATGGAATGTGTGATTTTGAAGACATTCATACTATTTTTTAGCATTCCATGTTGCAAAATTGTGGGTGTTAAGAACCTAGCAACCCAGCATGAGACAACCCTTTGCATTTAAACAAGGAGATTCAAATAACCGAAACCCAACACTATATTTTCCGAATTATAGTTATTTTGTGAACTTTATTTTTTCAATGATGCAAAATTTAAATACAACAATAAAATGTGTGATTTTGAAGACATTCACACTATTTTGTAACATTCCATGTTGCAAAACCATGGGTGTTATGAAGCTAGCAACCCAGCATGAGATAACCCTTTGCATTTAAACAAGGAGATTCAAATAACTGAAACCCCACACTATGTTTTCCCAATTACAATTATTTTGTGCACTTTATTTTTTCAATCATGTGTGAATTTTAAACACAAAAATGGAATGTGTGATTTTGAAGACATTCATACTATTTTGTAACATTGCATGTTGCAAAATCGTGGGTGTTAAGAAGCTAGGAACCCAACATGAGACAACCCTTTGCATTTAAATAAGGAGATTCAAATAACCAAAACCCAACACTGTGTTTTCCGAATTAGAGTTATTTTGTGCACTTTATTTTTTCAATCATGCGAAATTTAAACACAACAATGGAATGTGTGGTTTTGAAGACATTCCTATTGTTTTGTAGCATTCCATGTTGCAAAATTGTGGGTGTTAAGAAGCTAGGAACCCAACATGAGACAACCCTTTGCATTTAAACAAGGAGATTCAAATAACTAAAACCCAACACTGTGTTTTCCAAATTAGAGTTATTTTGTGCACTTTATTTTTTCAGTCATGCGAAATTTAAACACAACAATGGAATGTGTGGTTTTGAAGACATTCCTATTATTTTGTAGCATTCCATGTTGCAAAATTGTGGGTGTTAAGAAGCTAGGAACCCAACATGAGACAACCCTTTGCATTTAAACAAGGAGATTCAAATAACTGAAACCCCACACTCTATTTTCCCAATTATAGTTATTTTGTGCACTTTATGTTTTCAATCATGCAAAATTTAAACACAAAAATAATATGTGTGATTTTGAAGATAATCCTACTATTTTGTAGCATTCCATGTTGCCAAACCATGGGTGTTAAGAAGCTAGGAACCCGGCATGAGACAACCCTTTGCATTTAAACAAGGAGATTCAAAAAACTAAAATCCCACACTGTGTTTTCCCACTTACAATTATTTTGTGCACTTTATTTTTTCAATCATGCGAAAATTAAACACAACAATGAAATGTGTGATTTTGAAGACATTCATATTGTTTTGTAACATTCTTTGTTGCAAAACCATAGGTGTTAAGAAGCAAGCAACCTAGCTCATGAGACAACCCTTCACATTTAAACAACGAGATTCAAATAATTGAAACCCAACACTGTGTTTTCTGAATTACAGTTATTTTGTGCACTTTATTTTTTCAATCATGCAAAATTTAAACACAATGAAATGTGTGATTTTGAAGACATTCATACTATTTTGTAGCATTCCATGTTGTAAAACCATGGGTGTTAAGAAGCAAGCAATCTAGTATGAGACAACCCTTTGCATTTAAACAAGGAGATTCAAATAGCTGAAACCCAAAACTGTGTTTTCCCAATTACAGTTATTTTGTGCACTTTTTTTTCAATCATGCGAAATTTAAACACAACAATGGAATGCATGATTTTGAAGACATTCATACTATTTTGTAACATTCCATGTTGCAATTCCCTATGTTTTAAGAAGCAAGTAACCTAGCATGAGACAACCCTTCACATTTAAACAAGGAGATTCAAAAAACTGAAACCCCACACTATGTTTACCCAATTACAATTATTTTGTGCACTTTATTTTTTCAATCATGTGAAATTTAAACACAACAATGTAATGTGTGATTTTCAAGATATTCATACTGTTTTGTAACATTATATGTTGCAAAACCGTGGGTGTTAAGAAGCAAGCAACACAACATGAGACAACCCTTTGCATTTAAACAAGGAGATTCAAATAATTGAAACCCAAAATTGTGTTTTCCAAATTACAATTATTTTGTGCACTTTTCGTTCAATCATGCAAAATTTAAACACAATAATGGTATGTGTGATTTTCAAGACATTCATACATTTAAACAAGGAGATTTAAATAACTAAAATCCCACATATTGTGTTTCCCAAAGTACAAATTATAAGGTGTTGTAAAACCCTTTGCCTGCAACCGAATTGGTTAGCACCCCTCACCTCGATTTGGTCGGTTTTCTCCTCCAAATCCTCCACATGCACTCCAAAATTCAGATTATAAGGTGCAGACTACCAAATAGCACCTAGATTTGGTTAGTTTTCTCCTCCAACTCCTCCATGTGCACTCAAACCTTCAGTTTTCAACGAGCAGACTGGAAACCATGTCATTCGCTAGTTTTTTTGTGCCAGGAAAAAATGCGGATGAAAGCGAGACTTCACAAGGAAGCTAAGGCGCCCGCCCTTTTCAGCCGGTAGGAGGCGAGAAAACGCACCTGACAATGTCGTTAACTCCTACCTACCACTTCCTGGATGTTTGGTGTCGTCTACCAGTTTCCTCACTTTTGAGCCCCCGTCTGGCGAGCCTCGCACTAAGATGTCTCGTCATGCTATGTATGTTACCATGTATGTCGTTATGTATGTTTTCATGCATTTTTGTATGCACATAGGTCACTTTTGTCTAGGAGTTAGCCAACTCCATTTCCAAAGGACAAGTTTTCTTTTCATTTTTTTATATGTAGTATGAGGCTAATAATAATCTTAATTTGGATGTTAATATTGAAATCAACAATAGGTTTTAATAAGGATGTAATTGAACTAATATTAATAGTGTTAGGGTTGATATCACTACCATCAAGAGAATTTGTAAGAATAAATAAATAAAAATGGGCACTATGTAGATGACAACTTTAATAAAAGGTGAGTGTTAAACATATTAGTATAAATAAATGCAACATTAACTTGTATTACTAATTAATAGAGGCATTAATATTAAAGAAAATACACTAATATGAATAAGTAAAATAAGCTTAATGTAATATTAAATGATAATATTAGCATTAGAAAACTATTGTCATTGTTAATTATTTGATGCTAATATTCGGGGATAAGTGCTATGAAACTTTATTGGGTTCTAGGATGAGTACTTGCATATTGAATTGTTTTAAGATGGTGTGATTCAAATATGAGTAAATTCTTCTGAAAAGTGGTGAGTTTACTAAGAGCACATTAGAATTGCTAGATTATTTTAGAGCTAACATGCCTTTCTCTTCTCCATAAATGACTTAACTTATTTTGGATTAGTTTATGTAAATTGTTTATAATATTGCTAGGCATAATAGTATTACAATTCCTATATATACATGTACTTGAGGAGGTGAGTGTAAATAAAATGGAATTATGATCAATATTAGCAATTGGGGTATGGTCAATAAAGCTTATCCTTGTTATTCGATCATAAAGAATACAAGGTTTAAAATATTAAGGACATTAAATCAAATTCCATATCCTTTAGTAATTATTGAGTAATAAGAGTCTTGAGTTAGTGAAATTTAAACTCACCAATATGTCATGTCCCACTTAAGATGTTGGTAATTTAGAAAGAAGACAATGTTGAGAGAAGTGGGGATTAAAATATTTTTAAATGAAATAACCTCTTGAGCTAGTGTAATATGGATTAGTTTAATACTAATGATTAATAAAATTACTAAAAATATTACATAAGAAAGGTGTGTAGTTAAGGAAGTAATGTTAACGGATCAAGGTGAATTTATAATAGTAATTTTTTTATTATCAATAGTTTAATAACATCATGCATATTTAGGGCAATGTAAATAGTTATACGCTATAGTATTAACAATGTCATTATGGATATATTATTTTGATGAAAATGTAATAACATTATTGTTGGATTTATAAGAGTAGACACAATTATTTCTAATTCAGTTAAATAATGATTAATATGCTTAACTTAATATTGAGTAATGTTATTATTGTTTAAAATATTGAATGATGGTAACATTGTTGTTAAGGTATGATGGTTGTGTAAATCATAATACTCTTTTACTAAAAGATGATTAAATAATAATATTTTATTTTATATAGTCTAGTTGATTAAATAGTAATAGTTTTATTATTCATAATATAAATATCTTTTGATTATTGTTCATGCAAATTCAATACGAATTTAAACTTCTTGCCTAGCTATTTTATTTATATATAAGTTAATCAATCATAACATGATATTATCAACTTCTCGCCTAGCTTTTTTTTTTTTCTCCTATTTCTGCTTTGTCTTATCTGATGGTTCGATCGGGCAAGGGGGCCAGTAAGGCTTCCCATTCTAGGAATGGTGTCCCCTTTTCTGGCACTGGGCCTACTTTTTCTACTTTCATAAATTTTGTTCCCCATGTTGGTTCCCCTTCTTGTACCTCTGCCCCTTCTCCTGTGAGAAGGATAGTTGGTACTTCTGGCAAGTTACCTTTGTCCCCGTCCTTTGGTTTGGAATCATTTTTCTCTGAAGAAGAACCTGCTTCTCTTGTGGATAAATTGGTGGGTGTCAGCTCACAAGCTATGGGAAAACTGAACTCAAAGTATGCTTCATGTTTAGTAATAGGTAGGGAGACTGATGTTCTTGAAGCATTGATGATTAAGGCTATAGACGACCTCAAGCTATCATTAGCTAGAAAATTCTTGGCGTATTGCCCAAAAATTTAATAGGTAAGGCTTTGGGTTACTTCTGTTTGAAACTTAAAAGGAAGTGTCTCTATTAGTGTCATGCCAAAAGGTATTTCCTTTTTTCCTTTGTTTTCTACGAGGATATGTTAAAGGTTCTAATGGGAGACCCATGGGAGTTTGATGTTGGGTTTAAGAATTTCCTCTCGTTATGTAAATGGAAACTGAGATTTGACCCTTCTGTTGACTTGGGTGCTACAACCCCTATGTGGGTATGCCTTCCTGGGCTACCTCTTGATTTTTTGGAGTTGGGTATCTTAAAAGGGATTGCCAACTCCTTTGGAAGCCTTCTAGCTGTTGACAAGGTTACCCAGGAAAAGTATCGCTTAGATTTTGCTCGGATTTGTGTTAACGTGGTTGTTAACACTATTCTTCCAACCTCACTACTTCTGAAATCAAATTTTGGAAACTGGTCTCAACCTCTTGAGTATGAAAATGCAAGACAGTTTTGTCAGTCCTATAAGAAATTCGGCCACCTCATTGACTTGTGTAATAAGAGGCCTCAAGATGTGTTTAAAGGTGACCATCAACCCTTCATTGAGGCCATGATTAAGGATTACAAGGTTGATATTGAAGCCCCCATGAATAAGGATGAAAATTTTAGGGGTGGTGTTGAATTCTTAAGAGATTCTTCCCCTATGAATGTTAAAATTTCCTTGGATCAAGATGTCGCTTGTGTAGAGCCTGATGTTATTTCTCAAGTCATGGGATGTAAGGAAAGTGAGGAAATGACTTCAAGGGATGGGAAAATTCTAGTCCCTGGTGTGAAGGAATGTTTTGAAGATAAAGGTTGTTGAGATGAATGTAGATGAAAATTCTCATGAGAATTTGGAAATGAACCGAAGGGTGGCCAATGCATTGGTTCCCGATAAGGTTGATAATGAAGAGAATGGTGAGGAAGGATCCGAGGAAGGGGAAATTGTGTCACATCTCGCTAAAGTTATTTCGAACCCTTCTCAATCATTGGGGGACATTTCCTTTTTGTCTCATAAGGAATGAGGAAATCTTAAGGACTCATTGGCTATTTTAGGTTTTCCCACTTCTCTCTATGATAGAGAGGATGAAGAAGATTGAACACAAGCTACTAGCAAGTCAAAAAAGAAAAAGAAACCAGATGTAGGCGGAGGAAATAAAGTTACAAGACCTTCTCAAAAGGAATATAGAAACAAAGACATGATGTGTGATGTGGCTTCAAGAAGACAAAAAACTTTGGACTCGATCATGAGTTTGAAGTCTAAAAAGAAGTAATGTTTCTTGTTTTCATAACAACTTCCTAGTGTTTTTTTCATGGATTAGATATGAATATGCAGCTTCTTTCCTAGAATATCAAGGGCCTTAATAGCCCTTATAAACAATTTTTGGTCAAAACATGTATTTTGGATAACAAAGTTGACATTCTGCTCCTTCAAGAAACTAAAATGAAGAAAGAGACCCTTGACAAGGTTCTTTTGAATATCTGGCCTAGTGCTAATTAATTTTTGAGTGAAGCTAAAGGGGCTTTTGGGGGAATATTTACTATGTGGAATCCCTTGAAATTTAAAGGTTCTATGGGATTCTCTAGAAAGAGTTGTCTCATGGTTTCCCTTGAAGACCTGTCTTCTTCAGAAAAATCGAATTTAGTTTAATATTTATGCTCCCACTTCCTATCAGGATAGACTGCACTTATGGGAATTTTTGAATGTTCCTTTTAAGAGTAGAAAGGAGGACTATTGGATGCTAGGAGGATATTTCAACTCACTGCTTTTACCCTCAGAAAAGTTTGGGGGACTTGATGACTACTCTGAAAGTATGATGGATATGGTTGGATTTTTTAATTTTACTGGGCTTTTTGATGTTCCCCTTCTGGGCTCCCATTTCACATGGTCCAACATGAGGCTTGGTAATCAATTGATTCAAGTGAAGTTGGATAGGTTACTTGTCTCTACCAATTGGAATATTTCTCAACACCTTTCCCTCTCTACCCTCCCTAGATCTAGTTTTGATCATAATGCCATTTTACTTAAGAGAAATGTTGATCCTAATAAAGGCCATTTCCCTTTCAAATTTGAATTAATGTGGACTCTCCATCCTGACTTTTCTTCCCTAATTTATAATTGGTGTTTAGAACCCATGGTCAACATGCCCATGTTTCACCTAGTGGAGAAGCTGAGAAGAATTAAGCAAAGAGTGAAAGGATGGAACAAATTAACTTTAGGTAATATCTTTGATACCAAAAAATCCTTGGGAGACAACTTAAAGGAAGTGCAATATAAGATGGAGGTTGGTATAGTGGAAGAAGACATTTTCATTCAAGAGCATAACTTCATAACTTAATGGCTTAAGATCAACAAACAAGAAGAGATTTTTCGGAAACAAAAATATTGGGTATAGTGGCTTTCTGAAGGAAACTGAAATACCAAATTCTTCCATTAGTCCACCATGAAACACAAAAGCGGGAATAGGATAAGAAAGCTAAAGAAAGTTGATGGCACTATGGCGACTATTGAAAGAGAAATTGTTGAGGAACCTGTGAACTTCTACTCCTTCCAAAATGAACCAGGGGATGCTAATCAATTATTTGATGACATCCTTCAAGTGATTCCTAAGGTTATTACTAACCTAGACCTAAAGGTTATGTCCATAGATGTTTCTCTCTAGGAGGTTAAACATGTTGTCTTTTCCTTTGACGCTTACAAAGCCTCGGGGCTGGATGGGTTTCCTTCAAAACTTTTCCAGATATATTGGGATATTGTGAATACTGACGTGTTGAATGTAGCTAGAGATTTCTTTAGATCATAAAGGATTCTCAATCAAATGAATTCTACGTTCATTGACCTTATCCCTAAAGAGGAAGATGCTTCTTCCATGCAAGACTTTAGACCCGTTAGTCTGTGTAACACAGTGTATAAAATATTCTCAAAGATAACTATGTCAAGACTACAAGTTGTTTTGAGTAAAATGATAGCCCAAAACAAAAAAGGATTTGTTCAAGGAAGAAACATCTTGGATGTTGTCATAACCACCCATGAAATTCTCCACTCAAAGGACCTAAGTAAAAATTTGGGGATGACTTTGAAAATTGACATATCTAAGGCTTATGAAAAAGTCTCCTAGCCGTCCCTTTTTGTTATCCTCAAAATTTTTGGGATCGACAAAAGATTCCTCAAATTTCTTACTGCCTATGTTACTACCCTAAAGTGCTCGGTTTTAGTGAATGGGCTCCCCCAGGGTTCCTTCTTATGTGGTCATGGCCTTAGACAAGGAGACCCTCTCTACCCCTATCTGTTTATAATTGTTGTAGAGGTCCTTGGTAGAAAAATTTAAAAAACTAATTGATTCTAAAGTGTTGAAAGGAGCCAAGGCCGCTTCATCCATCCAACCTAACTCTCATCAACAATTTGTTGATGATACTATTTTTTTTGGAGAAGCCTTCGTTGGTGAAGTCGGCCACTAGAAATCTATATTAAATGACTCTACTTTTTCTTTGGGTCAATATATCAATTATAATCAGAGTAAGTTATACTTTTTCCATACCAATCACATTGTGAAAGAGAGAGTGGTGTGGATTTTGGGTTGCTAGGAATTTTTTTTGCCTACTGCTTACCTCAATCTTCCTCCAATCTCTAGAAAACTGGAAAATAATTATTGGAATCACATAATTGAAAGAGTCCAAAAAAAGTTAGTTGGATGGAAAGGTAAACTCCTAAGCCAAGCAAGGAATATCCAACCGCTTAAAGCTTCTCTTCAAAACATCCTGGTCTACTATTTGTCTTTGTTTAAAATCCTTTCTTTTATTGTGTACAAAAAGAACAAATCCAAAGAAGATTCTTGTGGTCTAGCACTAAAGAAAAAATAGATTGGTGCTTGTGCTCCAAAAAAATTCGATGGATTGGGGTTAAGGAGAATTAAACTCTTCAACAAAGCTCTAACTACAAATATGGGGTGGAGCCTATTAGAAGGAACCGACGACTGGGTTAATAACATATGATGTAAATACCTTAGGAACAAAGAGCCAAGTTGTTTCCTCACTTCTTCTAATATGCCTTATGGATTTGTCTTTTGGAACCACCTTATCAAAACCAAAAGTGTGCTAAAATTGGGTGTGATAAATCATATTGGCAATGGTAAGGATACTGATTTATGGAAGGACCCTTGGATATGTGAGCCCCTCTCTCATCTTTAGATGGCCTCAAACCCCTGAAACAGATTTTGACTAGAATTTTGGCAAAAAGGTGTTTGATTACATAAATTAGGATGTCGAAGAATTGAAGTGGATTGAATTTAACAACCTACTTAGGATTTCCAACTTGAGAGGTCAAAGACAACAAAATTGGGAGCCTGCAGCACAATGGTTTAACAGCCTCATAGGGGAGGCAAATTGGTTCTATAAAGATAGGAAGGATGAATGGTTGTGGATTAATAATCCTTCTAGCTACTTCTCGATCAAAAATGCCTATAAGTAATTGGAAAAACCTCTAATTTATTGCAAGGATCTTCATTGGGATAAGGTGTGGATAAAAATTCTTACCCCTAAAGTCAACTTTTTTTTGGTGGGAAACCTCTCATGGTAAAATATTAACTATTGATAATATTGTAAGAAGAGGGTTCTAGCTAGTTAACTGATGTGTCCTATGTAAGTAGGAATAAGAGATTGTTATACATCTATTCTTCCACTGTTTGTTCTCTAGAGAAGTTTGGTCCTTTTCCCTCCCTTTGTTGCTCATGGAATGGTTCTTCCCTCCTACCATGAAGTCATTTATAGACTCCCGGTCTTTTAGCCCTTATTCCCACAAGATAATTTTGGACCTTTGGAACCAAGCCCCTCCTTTCATATCATGGGGGATTTGGAAGGAAAGAAACAATCGAATTTTTGGGGAAACTAAGAGAAACATACATGAGTTATGTATGTCCATAAAGGCTCAAATACAGGAAAATGTGCAAGTGGGGGAGTACAACTATTCAAAAGTTATGCCCACTTATAAAGAAATAAGAATTGAGAAGGGCATAAAGAAGGACCTTACCAATATCAACCAGTCTACTTATCTCTTAAGGAAGTCTACAATATGGACTCCTCCTGAGAGGGATTGGATAAAATGTAACTTCGATGGGTGTTCTAAAGGTAAGCATGGCCTTACAAGGGTGGGGGGTTTGTTGAGAAACCACCTTGGAGATTATATAGTGAGATATGGGGAAAATGTGGGTATCTACACCAAGAACAAAGTTGCATCCATGGCAATGTGGGGAGGAATTAATATTCTAAGGGATTTTGGTTTTTAAAAGGTCATCCTAGAAGGAGACTTGAAACTTATAGTTAACATATTGAAAGGTGGTATAGTGGTTCCTTGGGAACTAAAGGATATAATAGACAACTGTAAGGAACTTATGAATTTCTTCACTCACTATCATATCCAACATGTGTATAGGGAAGGAAACCACGTTGTTGATAGTGTTGCCAACGTGACCCTCATGTGCAATACATGGACCCAATGGGAGTTTCACCAGTTGCCAATGGTAATGAAAGATAAGTTGTTAAAAGACGAATCTAAATTGTTTTAAAACTTATAAGGTTTTGATAAGGGGTCGATATAGGGGGACTTTTAGATTTGATGATGGAAGGGGCTCAAATATTAATGATGGAAATATTGGTACGATAAGTATTAAAAAGATATCCTTAAGTGCAATAATTAATATCTATATCATTCCTAAGAATTCCCAGGATCACATGGTTAATTACATTGGTAAGGCTTGTGTCATATCACAATATTTCGAGGTAAAAAATGTCATTTCCCACCTGTTAATCGAGGCTCAACTTGTAATGGGAAATCTAGATATATTTATTATTAGAAAAGGTAATCATTTAAAATTTGTATTGGGAACTATGTTTGAGGTCTCTTCTTTTTGTCGGTTCTCGTTAAACATTTCAAAAAAAAATCATCTTCCAAATACTTTAAGTGGTTCTCTTTGCAAGGCTAGTTGGAGAAGTGTGTCTAGGCGCTATGGTGGTATGAAGAAAGGGTTTCAAAAGAAAAGTTCAAAAAGCTTATAGATTTCCAAAATGGGAGGGCCAAGGAAACATACTGAACCTCCAAACTGTGTGGCTCTCAAGAAAAAATCCAACCTTTGGAGGTTGTTTTGAAGGGCGAGAATGGTCTCCTTCTTTGAGGCTATGAAAGGCTACAACGAAATTTTGATGGCCAAATTCACAAATTCTTGGAGAAAAGGGTGGGTGACTATAGGGGTGGTCAAATTTAAAGTCTCTACTTAGCTTGTTGTGGAGGCGATGGGTCTGATGAATGAGGGTAGAAAGGTTGCTAAGAAAAGTGGAGCCGACTATCAGATGTTTGTGGAGAATTTCCTTCATGATGGAGAGAAGCTAATGCAGTTCCAAAACAGATATTCCTGGCTTGAACTTTTTCCACCTTTTTCCCTAGTAAGTATGTTCATAATGAGATATTTCACTTTAGAGGGGAGATACATGATATTCCATGCTTATCATTTTCCCCTTCTTAACCATATTTTCCATAATGACTGCATTAACCTACCCTTCTATCTATTATCTTCCTTGCAACAAAATATTGAGAATGGGGTGACTCCCCCATTGCACCAAGGTCTTATTTTAGCCCTCTACAAGTATGCCCTAGCTAACAAACCTCATGGAAACTCATTGGCTGCTAGGTAGGACATCCCTAATCAAAATGTCGTTGTAGAAGATGAATCCCTGGTTGCTGCTCACCCTAATCCAGAGCCTAACCCGAGGCCTTTGCCTCAAATTATTGCTCCTAGGGAGAATTCCCCTGTGAATGTCACCCCCTTGGTTGCTCATAGTTCCAAACCCTATACACATGTTGTTAAGTTGGATTTTGTGAAAAAATATTTTGATTTTGATCTTATCAAGGCCACCCTAGAGAAGTGGAAACAATCATCGTTGCTCCTTGAAACCCCCAAGGCTAAGAATTTGAAAATGGAACAGAAAAAATAGAGTGTTATTATTACCATTAATGAAGACCAAGAGGGGAATCGATGGGATGATTTGGAGGAAGGGAAGTCAGGATTGATGAGTGGTGGCCGAAGATTGGCACATTTAGCTAAGGCTGCCTCATTGGGGAAAAAGGGAAAACAAAAGGCTACTGACCAAGATGAGGCATAACAAATAATGGTGGAAGAATTTGAACCACAAGTTGATGAGGAAAGTGAAGACTTGGAATTTGAAGAGAGTGCTTATGAAATGGGAGAAGAAGATTTAGAGGAGGTAAAAGATGATAAGAAGGAGGATGACAATGAGAGAGAAGAGGAACCTAGGGTTTCTATGATGGAGGCCACTGAAAATGAGAAAAAATCTAATGCCTCTAATTCTCTTGAGGATACTAACATTGATTTTTGAAAAAAGCAAGATAAATTTTATGCAGGTACAGATGGATGACATGGAGAAGGCAATCATCAACCTGATGAAGGTCACCAATGGACTCATGCGACATGCCATGGTGGGTGCGGTCTTAGGTCAAACAAAAATCAAGAAGATGCTTAAGAAGATTGGAAAAAGTGAAGACAAGAAGGACTAGGAAGATGAAGATGGCCTTGATTGGAGGGAGTTTGTGTCCCAAATCAAAAAAAATTGGGAGTTGATTGCCAATGCTAAGTAATAGCATTGCTTCTCTTTTTTGTTATCCTTTTTCTTGGGTTATATGGCTACTCTAAAACTATTGATACTTAGTTTTATTATGTCGGATTGCTATTTCATGATAGCTATGTTATGGTTACGTACCTGCCGGACTTTGGTTAGTCTTATAAATGGTCTGCATACTATTTTGTGGGTTAATATGTGGATTATGTTTTTGATTATTTTGTTAATGGTTTTGTGGTTGAAATTTTGGGTTCTTGGCCTGCGAGCGATTTCAGGCTTTGGTTTGTTCTATCTACTACTATTTTTTGGTGGTGGTTGGTGTTGTTTTTCCCAACCTGCTTCTCTATTTGTTGTTCTAGCTTTGTAGCCACAAGATTAGGGCCCTTTCCTTGCTTAATTAATCAAAAACATGATATTATTGTTAAAAATAATAATGAACTTTGAAGCTGCAAAGTAGATGTAGATGTATATGTATGGGCATGAGATAATTGTTCATGCAAAAAAAGTAGTCAAATTATTCTAGAAAAATTTATGGGCATGTTAGCGTCAATCAATATAACCTTGTAAAATAATGTTATACTTTAGTCTATTGTGTTGTGCAATGGTGGCTTGTTGGGAGTGCGTTAGGTTGCAAACCTATGTTTAAAAAAAAGTTGTGATGGTTGTGTTATTACCACATTAAAATGTGGGCATGACATTTGGTATCAGAGCCTAGGTTGCAGCACTGGATACTCTGGGTAAGATGGGTCATAGTTGTGTGTGTTGGAAACATATGAAATTTCGTGTAACAGTTAAACCTTTCAATTTGAAAGACTAATTAGTAACCTTTATGATTTTACCTTATACTAAAAATTTGAAATCAAATTACTGTTAACCATCATATGTTGGAAATTTTAAAAAAAAATTGTTAGTCAAAATTTAATCTTATGAGGTGATTAACTAGAAGAAACAAAATCTTGTGAAGACCAAACTAATGAGACCACCATGTTCATACAGACAAGGAAAATTTTGATAAAAGATGGTAGTTCAATTAATAGGAGTAATTAGGGAAAAATCCATAACTGATTTACACTCTCTCTCTCAACCCTTGGAAAAAGAAAGTGATGATATTAAATATGGTTAATGGGAGCCTAATGAGCTAGGGGAATAATGTAAAGTATCTTAATATCTACAAAACTCTATTTTTTTCCACCATTGTGACCTTAGTCCTTGAAAGGACATTGATGGAACTAATACCTGAAACTTAATGTATTACAGTTATCATGGATAATGAAGTATAACTTAGTATATTATATAAATTATTGTTGATTGTATAGTTGAACTTAGGGAAATTTAAATCATTTCTGAAACTTTAGGAAACATAGTGAGTAGGTTGAGGATTAATTAACGATTCTTTCTAGCAAACCTTGGGTAAGGTTTAAATTGACATTCATAGTTAAGTTTTATCGGAAAAGATGATAATGGGTCTAATATTTAAATTGCAGACAACACAATTGCACAATATTAGCTCAAACTAAAGAATATTTTAATAAGAAAATTTTAAAATTCCCTCAGGTAAACTTAAGAGGAAGAATTCATTGACCCATAAATAAGCCTAACATGTTGCAAATCCTAGCTGTTAGGGTAGGATTTTTCTAAGTTTCCCTTACGAATAAACTATGTGATCAACAAAGTGTACCCCACTAGAAAACTTTTTTTTAAAATTTTCCATCATGCATGTGTTTGAAGCACCTCTAGTTTTAAGTAAGAGAATGATTAAAAAAAAGGAAGGTTAAGGAAGCCATTTTTGAAGAACTTAATGCCTAGTTCTATGAATAATAATTAAAGGAAACTTAAGAATGACATAGAATCAACCTCGAACCTGTACCTTGGGAATTGATAACTTATAAGCCTCTCTGAGCCTTCTTGTCAATCAAATATCACAATTTAACATAAGATATAATCCTTATATTAAAGGTTTTAAAACTTAAAGTCACGGTCAATAGGTAAAATTGAATAAGTAATGATATTAATTAATGATCATTTTTTGCTTTGTATAGTAGGTTCAAGTTAGAAAACTGATCAAAACAAAAGTTACCTAGAATCAAAAGGCAAAACTATAAATTTACCTAAGCACTTTTGTAATGAATGAGTGTTAACCAAAGTTAAAGAGAACTATAACCACTATTAAACTAGTATGGTTTACTGTTTAAAGAGCCTAAGATATGAAGCAAAAGAATAGGAGTGTTAACAATCAAGTGAAAAGTAAAAATATGTGGAAAGAAATAACTAAAATATGATTGTTTGGAATTAGCTAATATGATGTTTAAATAATTTCCTTGCTAGTAATTAAACTTAAGAGCTTGAAAAAAATGACCTTGTCAAATACATGAATTAAGAGTTTAAATATTATTTGGAGAATATTACTTGTGTTCTTGCATATTGTTATAGACAAAAAGAACTTGTTGGAGCCAAATAAAGAATGTTACATGTTAGTCAAGAATTAGTAACATGTACATGTAGGCGTTGTTCTTAAAGATGTGAGTGTCATAAGTGTGAATTAATCAATTGTTTCAAACAGAGCAATGAATTTATGAGTTGGTTATGATAAATTAAATGATTAACAAATTTAAACTACATTGATAAGAGACATTAAAGCAAGCATGCAAAACTTTTAGTTAATCTGTGGGATTCTATACCTTCGAATAGTGTTCAATTAGGAAAAACATATATGCATGGATACAACGGAGAAAAAAATAAAAATAGCTAGGAACTATTTTCATTTGTATGTTCTTGTAACTGGTAATGTTTAGAAGGAACTACAAAAATGATGATTGTAATGGGTGTCTAGAGGATTCAACCTTAGTTAGCCAAGTGTAAGATTGGTGAGTATACAAGAATATTAATGAGTTGCAAGGCTATTAGCCATAAATCTAGCACGTGCCTTATGCATTGAGTGTTTTCTTTTCTATATGGTAAAGTTCTAGAAGAAAATGGTAGGCAATCTCCTTAAGAAGTAGAAAATTTGTTTAGTGCATTGTGAAAACTTATAGTGGAGTACCAAATTAAATGCATTAGTGGACATAACAACACTAGTTAAAAGAAAGAGGTAGTGAAGGTAGGATTAAACATGTCAATTGTAAGAATATGGAGTATTACCTAGTTTAAAATTATGAATTATATGGCAATCTCTTTTACTTATGCAAAGGGATAGATGTTAACAAAAGGGATAAATAAAGTGAACATTGTATAAAGAAAATAAAGTGTGTTGGTGTATTGAATTTTTTTCTATAGTATGGTGAGCTACATAAAGTGTATTGTGTTGTAACATGTGATGAGACTCGCACATGTTTTGTTCCCCATGTTTGAAATATAGGGTATCCAACTTAGGATAAGGGTGGGCGGACATCAAGAATGATCCCCGATATGCACATTTTGTGATTACTTGTGTATAAATTAGCTAGTTCTAGAATGATGTAAACATGTTATGTGTGAATGTGAGTCTAATGTATGAAATATGATGTTTATTTGTATAAGTATCATTTTATGTTAATGTGTACCCCTAGTGTATGACTCCCCTGCGGGATTGAGATTCCTACTACAGTACTTAGGGATTGAGGGGAAAAAGAACCCCAATGGGAACTCCATGGTTCTCCTTGTAATGTTCCTAGCTTAATCCTCCACACATTAGAACCACACTTGTTGGTTCATAGTGCAAACCTACTCCTTGACATTTATAACCCATGGATAGATGATGAAATTCTATGAACCATATTGATGGGGATTTTGATCCCACTTGCATATACATGTATTGGATACTTCAGTGATGTGGACTAATGAGCACCATGATATTCATATATATATATGTGTGTGTGTGTGTGGTTTGAGACCACCATTCCCCTCCTCCCCTTAGGTGGCTTAAATAAGCTACATAGTGGACTTTAATGTATGATTTATTGTGAATGTAACTTATTTTCTATTTATATTTTACACCAATAGTGTTAAACTTTTATTTTAAATTTATTGGGCTAGTTAGCCATTTGAAATTGTAATGGTCACTTTTGCCTCAATGACTTGGTTAGTTTTGGGGATAATTAAATTGTTATATCGATGCTTCTTTTGATTTTAATTTTATTTTACATCTCTTTTTTTTGAGACTTTTATTTGATTTTGGGGGTTAAAATCATGCATTAACGGATCTTTGAGGAATTTTGCATGTTGTGAACTATTGGCATAAGTGTTGTAATGTGACATCTGTAAAACTGCCATATCCCAGGGGGTTTCCTAGCAGGTCGTATAGGGGAGTAGATGCATTGGGGAATTATTTAAAGTGGCTTGCAAATGGGACCAATATGGGACGGTCATAACCCATTACTTCCCCTAGTTCCATGATTGTTCTTTTTGTACCTTCCTTTTGGAGTCTAATCCCCTTAAACAAACAGAAGGAAGGTACTAGGAAATGTATGGAGGGGTCCTTAGAGAAGGCCCTTGAGACCATCTTTCCTAATAACTATGGTATTCAAGAATATCCATCCTTGTAATTTACCCATTATGTGAGCTATGTTTTGTGGATTATGTGTAACTATTGTGATGTATGGGTAAATTTGCAAATAAATGAGATGGGGAATACTGGACTACTACGTGGAAAAGAGAGTAACAAATAAATTTGGGACTATTACTCTTTGAGACATGAATTGATGTCGGAACATAATTATTTCCTAACATCATGAGTGATGTTTATGATGCTAAAGGGAACCTTGAAGGGTATCTAAGGATGTTAACGTGTGTGCATATATTCCTCTATAATTTTACTAGTTATGTGAGTAATAATTTATAGTTACATGGATGGTTGTTAACATTGTGGTATTAAGGCTATCTTGGATAAATGTTTTACTATGAGAAATTTTGTTCTAAAGTATTTGGATGCTTAATTCATGGAAGAGATGTCTTAAACATGTACTATAGTTTAATATTTTGTTCTTTCATCAAGTAAGAAAGATGATTAGTATATTCTACAAAACTAAGTGTGTCGTAAAATGGAAATTAAGAATCCTAAACCTTAGTAACAACTTCTAGGAGGAAGTTTAAACTAAGGGGAAGGGGATGTAAGGCCCCTCCTTTCATATATTAGTTATAACCCCTTGTGTGTTTTTTGTGGACTCTAGTACCAATAGCTAGCCATGTTAAATTGAGGGACTATACATTCTTGATTTAGGATAGACCATGTGATGCATGTTATTCGATATTGCATTAAGTTGTTAATATGAGAACAATGTCTTAAGGTGTTACAAGTAGATTCTACTATTATAATACCTTGTGACCTTATTGCATATTGTGACAATAAGTATTTGTAGGTTTTATCAACAAGATTTATGTTTCTTTTTCATATTTGGATACTTATGATGTCACCTTACTATATAGGACAGCACCAATAGTGATATGTTTGTATGTCATATAAATAGTAATTTAAAATAATTGTCTCTTTATGGTTTACTCTTGTAACTAGGTTGAAAATGAAAAGTTGTCTTCACCCTTTCTATTTATTTTTGATAAGATGGTACCATGAGGTTGCTCATAGAGTCACGATGAGAGGTTTAACACTATTTAAATATGGATGTACTATCATAATAAATATTTCTTAAATGTATTAAGTTGTTACCTTAGGACTAACTCTTTATGTACTCATGTTAATTCTTGCAGAATTAGAAGATAATTTGTAAATTAAGTGAATAGTCATTTTTATTTAATGTCATGTAAAAGAAATATGTTTTTTTTTTTTTTAATGGTATACAAAGTTGCAATGTTTTAAACAAGGCATTGTAGTAGGGATTGTTAGTAATACGTTGATGTAAATAATTTTGATTTGATTCAAGATTGATACTAATTGGTCTCATCCCAAGGAATGAAAGTGCAATGGTCAAGGGAGAATATTAAATTGAGTACGAGCATTAATTTTGAAGGTGATTATTAAGCTATACAAATATATTAAATTTAAAAATGAGCAAAGGTATAAATTTAAGTAACGAAATTGTAAATGACTAACTTGGAGTGGCAAAGTATTGTGTATTCAAACTTACAATATCAAGCTATGAGTGGTTCGGTGGTTTACACCAAGCATCTTTGAGGTATGCAATTTGATTATTAGCAATATTAATAACGTAATTTTAAATGTCTCATTTGGTTTTTTTATACCATGTGAAGCATTGACAATGGAAAAATTGTGTAGATATATAGATGGTCAATGGGGAGACGGGAGGATCACCAAAACCCCTAATCGTCCTCACTTCAAGATTGTGAAGTATCATGTTTTCTTCTATAAATGTAAAGATAAATGTAATTTCCTTGTGTGAGTCAAATAATTTTAATATTTAAAAAGATTAGTTGTTTGGTGATTATTTTGTGGTCTTCCCTTGGTGTTTGAAAAGTGATGTAGAGTTTTAACCAGTAGGCAATCTTGTAAGCTATTTTTAAGAGGTGTACAAATTCAAAATTGAGGTCATTGGGTTATTTTGGAGACTCTAACCCAAATACCTAGGGTTACGACACTTGGGGAGGAGGTTAAATAGGTGATTGTAGTCCTTTTAAAAGGGGGGGAATGGAAGGTTTGGGGGGATATTGTTCACTTGGGGAGATTTTGGTTGTTTATTTTAGGTGCTAGTAGCTCTTCCATGGGGTGGAAAACCAATTCATGGGGTTGTTTTCCTTGTATGTATGGTAAACTGGTCTAGTGTTTCCATGTCTATGCAAATCCATGTGAGGGTTTTGGTTGGTCCTCTCAACTCGGGGGAATGGTGAGAGTCTACAAGGATCAATGAACCATTATGGTTGGGTGGAGAGCTTTCCTACCATTGGCTGCTCTACTGGAAAGAAATGAAAAGTTGCAAAATGAGCTTAGCAAGAAAGTAAAATTTGTATTACATGTCTACATCAAGGTAATTATAAGGTTTTGTACCCCTTTGTATTACCATGGTTATATAATCTTAAAGTTTACTATCATGTGTATCTTCAATAGCATTTAGCTCCAAGGAAAATTGTAAAACACTTTTATATGAGAAAACTATTTTTTATTGAGTTATTTAAAAATAAAGCCTGTATATGCATTTTATCCAAGTTGAAAATTCGTTAATTTCACTAACTTTGGAAGGGGATTCTGAATCACCAACATTGTAAACCATTTGGAGTCTAAAACCTGCAAGTAAAGTCCTAATAAAACAAAGCTTTAATAGTTTACTCTTCAGCACACGAGGTACCTCCAAAACCAAAGGAAGTAGCTAAATACATTAAAGCTGCACATGAACATCACACCAGTAGGAAAGCCAAGACTTAAGCATAAATTCTTTGTCAAAATGGTTTTGGAAGTCTCCTCTTCTTATTTATCTATAGCTAGCAGGTAAAACGTCCCTCTTCACCAACAAACTCACATCATTTAGTGGGCCATTGAAAGTCAACCTATACAAGATGCTTAACCAGCAATGGGAAATATTGGACAGGTGTAGCCATGCATCACACAGTAGTTGTCAGATACATTTAATGGGGAAATGGCTCCCCGACCTTGGAGAAGATTAAGGTCGTTTATTGCTATGTTTTCATGCCTGCATCACCTTGGATATGGAGGTCGTTTTAGGCATATGAGCTACCTCATAGCAGTACGCCAGTAAAAATGAATAAAGATAATAACACAAAAAAAGATCTAGAGAAGGAAATTATTTCGGGGCTCTGAGATGTAGGCGTAATGGTATCATAGGACCCTGTGCTTCATGCATTTAATAGGCACAAAATATTGACTCATGGTATGCTCATAAGTAAGCTGTAGAGTCCCTAACCTGCCAGCACGAGATGCGGAACTGTGATTGAAATAAAGGAATAAGGAATTATCAAATAATTAGAATTAGAATTCAATAAAACCACAGTGAATGTTTATCAACACCCCCCGAAGGATTGTAGATACTACAGATTTATCAAAGGAAAACTAGTAAAAAAAATGGATAAGGTGGACGCAATAGATTCTCTGTCACGAGTACTACGATCACAGGAGAGTAAGAAAAATGGATAAGGTGGACACAACAGATTCTATCGATTATAGGCAAAGTTTGTTGGGTTGCTTTCAAGTACACCTTGTCATGACGAATCAGGTAGTTCCAACTTCCAACTATGCAAATCTCACATTCATGCCTATTTTTCAAAACTCCCATCATGGGAAAAGGTCTAAACATTTCCAAAGGACAAGTTTTATTTTCATTTTGTTTACACGCAGTCAGAGGCTAATAATAATCTTAATTTGGATGTTAATATTGAAATCAACAATACGTATTAATATGGATGTAATTGAACTAATATTAACTGTGTTAGCTTCGATATCACTACTATCAAGAGAATTTGTAAGAATAAATAAATAAAAAGGGGCCCCATGTAGATGACAACTTTAATAAAAGGCGAGTGTTTTACATATTAGTATAAATAAATGCAACATTAACTTGTATTACTAATTAATAAAGGTATTAATATTAAAGAAAATATGTTAATATAAATAAGTAAAATAAGATTAATGTAATATTAAATGATAATATTAGCATTGGAAAACTATTGTCCTTATTAATTATTTGATGTTAATATTTAGGGATAAGTGTTATGAAATTTTATTGGGTTCTAGGATGAGTACTTGCATATTAAATTGTTTTAAGATGGTATGAGTCAAATATGAGTAAATTGTTCTCAAAAGTAGTGAGTTTACTAAGAGAACATTAGAATTGCTAGATTATTTTAGAGTTAACATGGCTTTCTCTTCTCCATAAACAACTTAATTTATTTTGGATTAGTTTATGTAAATTATTTATAATATTGCTAGGCATAATAGTATTACAATTCCTATATACATGTACTTGAGGAGGTGAGTGTAAATAAAATGGCATTAAAATCAATATTAGCAATTGGGGTGTGGTTAATAAAGCTTATCCTTGTTATTCGATCATAAAGAATACAAGGTTTAAAATATAATAAGGACATTAAATCAAATTCCATATCCTTTAGTAATTGTTGAGTAATAAGAGTCTTGGGTTAGTGAAATTTAAACTCACCAAATTGTTAATTTAATTACCAATATGTCACGTCCCACTTAAGATGTTGGTAACTTAGAAAGGAGACAAGGTTGAGAGAAGTGGAGATGAAAAGAGTTTTAAATGAAATAACCTCTTGAACAAGTGTAATATGGATTAGTTTAATACTTATATTAAAACTAATGATTAATAAAATTACTAAAAATATTACATAAGAAAGGTGTGTAGTTATAGAAGTAAAATTAAGGATCAAGTCGACTTTATAATAGTAATTTTGTTACTATCAACAGTTTAATAACATCATTCATATTTAGGGCAATGTAAATAGTAATACCCTGTAGTATTAACAATGTCACTATGTATTAACAATAAAGTCAAGATCTAAATTTTTTGAAATGCTTGTGGGCGGGAGGAATTGCGCGTTTGAGTGCTCTCTGCAATGAGCAAATGGATCGACTGCTGGTGTGTCGATGGATGCTGCGGTGGATTTGGGGTTGTCTATGGCTCCGGTGGCTGTTGCGGATGGGGCTCGTGTGTTGTTGGCAGGTGGTGTGGAGGCTTCTGGTGGTGTTGGTGGCCCTAACTCCGTGGGTGGTGCCTCTTCTATTCGACATCCTCCTCCTTCTTTTGTTCCTACTTCGTGCCCTGCGGTTCTGGCTTCTCCTGTGTTGCCTGCTTCGATTGGTGTGGTGGGGTGTGGTGTCCCTGGGCTCTCTTCTGCTGGGGGCTATCCTCCCCCAGCCTCGACTGTGGTTGGTGGGCATGGGGACTTGGCTCCTGCCTTTCATCCTTCGGTTGGTGGGTGCTCTGCAAGTAAGGCAAAGACCTTCTCTGATGCTGCTCGGGTTGGGTCTCGGCCTCCTTCGCATTGGTCTCTTCCCTGTGCTCGGGACTCCCCTGTGGTGATCTGTGGTCTTGAGATCGTGGAAAATGAGGAGTATTACTTGAAAACGGGTGTAGTCTGCAAGTTCAATGGTTTGTGGCCTTCCCTCTCGGACCTCCATGATTGGGTGGCGACTTCCTGGAAGCCCTTGGTTACTGGGGAAATCGAACTCTACCCTAGTGCTAGGGGTTTTTTCATTGCTACCTTTGGCTCCCCACTTGAGCGAAATTGTATTCTGGACAGAGGGTGGATGTGGGGTGTTCATTTGCTGACCATCAGGCCTTGGTCATGTGCTTTCAACCCCCTTACAGAGTCGTTGAACATCGGACCGGTTTGGGTCTAGCTGCCAAACCTTCCTCTACAGTTTTGGGAGGAATCTTATTTTGAGGCCATCGACAATACCATTGGTCATTTCTTAATGGTGGATTCTACAACTAGGGAGTTTGGGCACACCATGGTTGCTCGGATGTTAGTCGATCTGGACATTTCCAAACCTCTTTTTGGGGATGTGGTTTTGCTGGTGGAAGACAGACCTTGGAAGCAGTTGCTTGACTATGAGGGTCTCCCCTTTCAGTGTCGGAGGTGTTTTTCGGTGGGCCATTTGGTCGCTGCATGTCCTCATGTCACCACAAGGGTGCTGCGACTTGGTGGAAAAATGCTCTTTTGGATCACCTAACGGTGGGTTCTCCTTCAGACGCTTCTTTGGTGGGGGTTGATGTTCCTCTCTCGGACTTCCTTTCAGCAGAACCTCTTGTGGTGCATTTTGCTGACGCTGGGTTGACCGTGCCTATTTCTTTTGGCTTTGTTGATGTTGGGCTGATGGTGCCTGACTCTGGTCCTGCTGACGATGCACTGTTAGTTTATGTTCGTCCGTTGTTGAATGCCTCTTTTGGTCCTCTGGATGCTTCGATTTCTGCTGCTCGTCAGCCGCCTCCTTCGCCGCTTATTGGTTCCTCACCTGTGTCTGGGGTGGAGCCGCTGCTCTCTCCTTCCCCGTTGGTTCTTGTTTTCGAGCCTCCCTGGTCGGTTGTCTCTCGAAAGAAGAAAGGACCCCCCCTTGCCGTTGTTGCTTCTCGGCCCAAGTTTCGTGGAGTCAGTGCTGACCCCTTTGCTTCTGGGGTTGCTTAATTCCCTGGTTGTTTTGTTTGTTTTTTTACAGCTGTCTGTCAGCTGTTTCTGGTTGTTCCTATAATTCAAGTTTTGTTTGAACTATGTTTTCCTTTGGCCTTCTTGGTCCGTTGTGAAGGGTTCAGCACCCTGTAAATGCTGCTTAACTTTTCAAAAACAATGTCTCTATGGATAATTTTTTGATGAAAATGTAATAACATTATTTTTGGATTTATAAGAGTAAACATAATTATTTTCAATTTAGATAAATAATGATAATATGCTTAACTTAAGATTGAGTAATGTTAGTATTCCTTAAAAGATTGAATGATGGTAACATCATTCTTAAGGTATGATGGTTGTGTAAATCATAATACTCTTTTACTAAAAGATGATTAAATAATAATATTTTCTTTTATATAGTCTAGTTGACTAAATAGTAGTAGTTTTATTATTCATAATATAAATATCTCTTGATTATTGTTCATGCAAAGTCAATACGAATTTTAGAGTATGATTTATATATATGTTAATCGATCATAGCATGATATCATCATTAAAAATAACAATGAAATTTGAACTTGCAAAGTAGTTGCAGATGTATATGTATGGGCATGCGATAATTATTCATGCAAAAAAAGTAGTCAAATTCTCCTAGCAAAAATTATGGGCATGTCAGCATTAATCAATATAACCCTATAAAATAATGTTAGACTTTAGTATGTTGTGTTGTGCAATGGTGGTTTGTTGGGAGTGTGTTAGGTTGCAAACCTACGTTTAAAAAAAAGTTGTGATGTTTGTGGTATTGCCACATTAAAATGTGGGCATCACATCTTTATTATGGCTTTTAAGCCTCACAAACATGCCAATTAAATCATAAGCCTTCGATTGGGGCTTTTTCCTCTCAAAGAGATTTAATTCATATTAACTTTTATTTGCAATATTTAAAAGATATTATAAATACTTATTATTTTATAACATATCTATTTATACATATATATATATATATATATATATATATATATATATATATATATATATATATATATATATATATGTATGAGTATATATTTATATTGATTATCAATTACCATCAAATCATATATACATATGCACTCATTTACCTTTATGTACATAAATATATGTATGTATGTATTTATACATACCCATATATATGTATAAATATATGCTCATTTATCTTTATGTATAAATATATGTATGTATATATATATATATATATATATATCAAAACGATGAAAGTAATTGATCTTAATGCATACACATATACCGTAATATATACGATCATTTATATAAACAAATATCATAATGATGAGATCGATACTAATTCAATTTTCATAATAATATAATATATAATGATTAAGACGTAAATAAATAAATACTAATAATCCTATAGATTTTTATAAGGGAAACTAAGCTTGACTTGACTCAAGTTAACACCCAAGAGACACAACTTAATATCAAGACTTACTTAGTTTTGAAAGTATCCAACACCTGACTTGTGCACATACATTGAACTCAGATGCTACCATAAGGTCCTTATCCATACTCTTCTCCTAGGTGATACTCCCCCTTTCCCTCTAGAGGGTGTGAAATCTTTCATGCATATGATCCACTTAGAAAAAAAAACACGTGGTTTACCATAACATTTTTATCACATTCATATATTCATCAATATTTCAATTAAATGCATACAACCATTATATCACATACAATTCACTGTAGCTTTCATCTTTCAAAATTTTATAATTATGAAAATTATCTATGCATTAATCATAAGGTGAAAGGTAAATTATAATTCAAAGATGGGGTGTAACACTTACTATGGTGAAAACTGATAGGAACATGATTGGGGATCCCTCCTTTGCTAAGTTATCTTATATCATTTTCTTAATGTTACCTTTCACTACTAGACCTTGCTTTGATGCTTCTTAAATTATCACATCTTTCCTTACACATAATTATGTATTTTATTATTATAGGGTAAAAGCACAAAGTTGTGTCACACTTTCAGCCAAAGCATAACTAAATTTAAGTATTTCTAACTAAAAATCAATTTTGGTCAAACATATGATCTAGTAAGATTCATTCTAGCTAAGTTAGATACTTCCACAACTTTTTCAACTAAAATTGTTGGCTAAAAACATATGGAGCACCACTTTGAGTCCAATTTACCAAAAAAATAAAAAAAATTGAAAAACTTGAAGTTTCAATAACTCCTGTTAATGTAAATAACATTTTTTTAAAAATATAAAAATACTCTTTTGTAGATTCATAAGTGTAGTTTTCAAAAATATATTTATTTTAAAAGTTTAATTATTATTTATATTTTATTCTTTATTTTTACTAAAAGTAAGTTATTAGCACAAAATATTAGGTTGATTACCATGCCAAGGAAAAATGCTAAAACTTATCAAAAAAAATTGAAAAAAATATGATGCACTAGATAAAAGAATCTATTTCAAGATGGTATAAAAACAAAATTCATTTTAGATAAATATTTAATATGAAAGTTGGCATTCAATGGAAACAACTTTTTTTTTAATTCACGCACATTTTAATATTTATTTAAAAATTTAAATTTATCAAAATTGGAAAAAAATATATCCATGCACTAAAGTTTCAAGTTATAAATACACAAAAAAAAAATTACTACAAAAATTTTGACGTCCCATGCAACTTCATTTTTCAACATTTTATCAGCAACTAAATTATAGTGTTAATTTATTAAAAACTAGTTTAAAATATTTTTTATTTAAAAAAGAAAAATACAAACATAAAATATAATAAAAAATACACATTTTACTAGTTTACATCATTTCAAAATTCAAAACATATATGCCACCATTTAGTTATTTAAGTTTAAAAGTTGGATCAGTGTTGGTTGTTTCCTTTATAAAGTGTGACACAGCTTTTTGCTTTTACCCTATAGCATCTTTCCCTTTTCTACTTCTTTTCACTCACTCTCATTTTCCTACATTACCAATTCTTACCTTGTCATTTTCTCATATTATAGCTCTCTTACTTTGTCCATTGTATTTAACAATTACCATTTTTCTCCTCTACCCTATTTCACATTATAATACTTCTTTCACCTCCTACTACTCAACATTCTCATCCTAATTTTATTTACTTTATTACCTAGGGCATTTTTGTATGCTTATCATGTCAATATGTTGATTAAGGTAAGCTAGTTTTGAAGGTACGATAAACCCTTTACAACATATGGGACAAACAAAATAACTATAGTCAAGGTACCAAGCCAAAACAAACACAACTACAACCAAGTTGCCAAACACAAAAATAGTACCCAAGGATCTAGCCTAGGCAATGTCATACCATTCCCTATTTAACATCATACCCTTAACCCTAGTGCATAATTGAGAGATAAATTTGGGAATACACTTTTTCCTCTTTTGAATAATTTTCCAAGAAACATTTTATCTTATAAGTCCACAAATCTAGGAGAGGGAGGAGATGCCCCCTCAAAGGGCCCATCCATGGGTTCAACACAAATAAAGGAATGTCTAGCTAGAGAAACCAACTAAACAATCAGATTGGGAGCTTGGTGTGAATCACCAATTGGAGCCGAAGGAGAAAGACTCTGTCAAGAGTTAGGAAAGATGCTTGAGAAACTCCCTCAAGAATGTGACATTTTATAGGGAGAATGGTAAGAGACGATCCAACATCCTAAGAAGATGCATAAAACATTCAATTCAACATTGTGAGTGTTCTTCCGCCACATATTTGCACCCTTGCATCAAGAGAGTGGATAATTAGAAGCCATTTAGTTGATAAAAATCAAAAAACATCACCTACGTATGAAGGGGAGACTCTTATTTAAGCAGCTAAGTCTAAGGCCTATTTCCCACCATCAAACAGATATCTCGATGAAGAGCTTTGGAGATATCAATGTCTACTAGAATATAAGCATGTAGAGTGACCCATGAAGTGGTAGAGTCGACCTTCAAGAATCAACTAATTGCATTACCAATGACCTCATAGTAGGAGTCTTCCCAAAATTAGAGAGAAAGATATTAGAATTCATCTTTACTTAGGTGAAGATTATTTAAAATTATTTAAATACTTGTAGGAATATTCCTAAGGAATTCCTACAAGTCTTTTGTCTTATTTGAGTATTCTCACATATGTGTGAGAATGACTCATCTTTTATAACTCCTTTTTAGAGGAATATTAAGGATTAGGTGTGGCCTCCTCATGAGGATTTTGACACCTTGCGCACACATAGGATGAAAGGTGGCATGCATAGACACAAGAGTTACCTATGCAACTCATTTATCACATCTATTTGTTTGAGGTGTTTCTCTCATTCTTTACATGAAGCATTCTATGTTTGAGCTCTCTCATTCTCTCTTGTAATCTTCTTAAGCTTTATACCATCTTCATAATATTGGGGGTTTTCTTTACTTTTTCCTCCTTACAAAATCTTGTGTCTCCTCTTAGATGTTGGTGTGTTTTCTCATGGTTCTCATCTTGATGGTAAATTTTTTCTTCAAACAATTGCTCTTGGATTAGTATTTTTCATTCATTTCATTTATTATATATTTCATGGTATCATAGCAAGGTGTTACTAATCCGTGTTTGAACTATATTGTTGAAGGTTTGCCATCTCTTTGGAGCACTCTCCTTGGAGGCACTCTTGAGAGAAGAGAAGAACTAAGCTTGAGCTTAAATTTCAATTTTTTTAATTGTTCTAATCCTTTGATTGTGCAAGAATTATTTTAAATTTATAGATTTTAAATGTTTTTTTTCACTAATCTTACAAGTTGTTTTTATAAAATCTATTTGAGTCAAATCACCTATTTTTTTTAGAGTCGATTTTTTAAAAATCTGCAACAAGTTTTTAATATTACATTTGACTTGTATAAAAAAAATTAAAATAATTTTACAAAAAAATTTGAGGTTATTGTATAAATTTCAATTCATTTTTTTTCAAATAAGAGTTCAAAAAAATTGCTTTCTCTTTTACAAATACAATCTTCAATCTGCAAATAAATTTTTAAAATTCACATACCCATTTTTTAACCTTTTCTTACATAAAAAATCTGAAAAATATTCAAAATAACAAATTTAAAATATTAAAAAAATTACAAAATAATAAAAATTCATAAAATATTTATTTTCTTCTTTGTATTCATCAGAGGTGCATCTTCACTACCTTGTACAAAACAAAAAAAAATCAAAACCCCGCCTCTCAAAAAATGGCCATCTGTTTCACTTAAACTCTAGTCATTGCTACAAATCCTTCACGTTGATTGCATTTTATTCTAGTCTTAAAATAAAAATGCTTTAAATCTTATTAGTTTTAGATAGTTTTTAAATTTAAAAGTACTTTTTTATGAAAAATGTTTTTCAATGTATTTAAAAAGCATTATTTTTATAATAACTTTTTTAATAAAATATTAATATATTAATAAATAAAACATTAATTTTTTTATATTTAAAATCAAATATATTTTATATGTATTATTATTTTTATATAACTTATTTTCCTTTCAAAAAAGATCTTTTAACTTTTTTACAAATATTTTTAGGAAGTTGGGGTTTATCCCATAGTGAGATGGTTAAGTGGTGGCATTGTTGTGATTGCAGGCACTATGCCTTTACTGATCCAATGTTCTTGTAGACTTGACTCATAACATTGAGATTGTTGTTGGCATTCATGACATGTGTCAAGCGTCCATGCCTAAGGTCCAACCCCTCATTGGAATGGTTTGCTCACAAACCTTACACCCCTACTGGGCTACCATGCTTGTGGATTTGGACTATTCAATTATGTTCATGTCGGGGAGGAGGTCCCACGCCTCTTCAAGGTGTTGGCCCTGTAAACGCCACATTAATTAACCGATCAAAAATATATATTTTTGGGAAATTATTTTTCATGTAAAATTTAATTTTTTCAAAGCTTAAGAAACAAGGGCAATTTTATTATTATTTGAGGCTAACCATTTTCATTTCCAAATGATAGATTATTATTTCTTTTTTATCATTGTGAATTTATTTTTTTTGTCATTCTACAATCATGTCTACTTTAATTCCAGAAATTAAATAAAATTCTTCTAATTATCATTCATGAAAAACACATATTTCTTTTATATTTCGATTTAAACATCTTTTAGATGTTGTGACAAATCCAAAGTCAAAGTCAGATCCATTCGCATCAAAAAAGGTTCCGAAAAAGTGGACTAAAAATGAGGAAGCTCTTGACCTCATAAGAATTTCAATGTCTCCCAAACTATATGTTCACATTGGAAACTATGTGAAATCTTATGAAGCATGGGACATCCTCAAAACTATCTATGATAGTTCAAATGAGTCTAGAAAGATACAACTTCAAGATCAACTTGAAGATTTGAGGTTTATTGATTTCAAAACTATGGATGATTTTTTTGTTAAAATTTGATGTTTTAAATAGTCAATTGCATGGTTTAGGAGTAAAACTTGAATCTATTAGACTAATTCATCTTATTCTTAAAATTGTCTTCCTAAGGAATTTCAACAATTTAGTACTAATATTCATGCTCAATTGGCTATTCCTTCATTAGCTAGTCAACTTATGATATTTTTTGAAAATTATTAAGGCAAGAAAAAGAAAAGTTGATTCAATTTGGTAGTCTTAAAAATAGTGAGCATGCTTTTCTATCTAAAAATCATAAGCAAAATTTCAAGCCTCATAATAATAATATAATTATAATCTTAAATATCATTATAATAATACTAATTATAATAGAAAGAATAATTCTTCTAAGAAGCCTCATTGTACTTATTGTGATAAAGACGGTCATTGGTCTAACACTTTGTTTAAGAAACAAAATGATAAAAGACCCATGAGAAAAAATAATCAACAACATAAACCTCATAATAATAGGTTTAACAACAATGCAAATCAATCTAGATGAGCTTTTACTTGTAGTTATAATGTTTCAATACCTCATGAATGGGTTATTGATTTATGTGCTTCTTAACATGTTACTTCTCATAAAAAGGTATTTGAATCTATGCAACACGATATATCTAATGTTTGACTTCAACTTGTTAATAATCATAGTTGTAAAGTAGAAGCAATCGGAGCTGTGAATGTTCCTAATGGTAAATTACATGTTTTGTATGTTCCTAAATTAAAGACTAATTTACTTTTAGTAGCTAAGCTTTGTCAAGCTTAAAAAATAATTTAATAAAGATATGTGTTATGTGAATGATCTAAATTAAAATCATAAAGTCATTGCTAATGCTAAATTAGACAATGATAATTTGTACAAATTCTATGAGTTTTCCCATTCTAAATATTTTTTACTATTTACCATTGATTTCAATGTTTGGCACGAAAGACTTGGTCATATCAATGCTAGCAATATTGTCTTGACTCTTGATACAAAACTTAATATGGTAGAAGGATTGCCTAGCATTGTTCGATCTAAAATTATATGCATGGGATGCATGAGTGGTAAGATGCATAGGGAGCCCTTTTCACAAGGCCAACCATGGAGGACACATCATAAGTTGCACCTAGTCCATAGTGACCTATTGGGACCCATGGAGAATAACTCCATCCAAGGATCAAGGTATGCACTTACTTTTGTTGATGATTATTCTAGAAGAAGGTTGATCTATTATCTTCACAATAAGGATCAAGTTCTTGATATTTTAAAAAAAAATCACAATTTGTTTGAAAGACAATCTAGTTTTAACTCAAAATTCTTAAAACCGATAATGGTAAAGAATATGTGAATAATTATTTTAATGGTTATTAAATTAGTTTTCTATTAAACATGAGCTAACCATCCCCTACACACCTCAACAAAATGGTGTAGCGGAAAGGAAGCATAGAACTATTGTTGAAATGGCTAGATGTATGTTACAGGCAAAAAATGTCTTATAAGTTTTGGGTTGAAGCTATGTTGTGTACTACTTATATTATTAATAGGAATCTTAAAAAATATTTAAAAAATATAACTCTTGAAGAGGTTTGGTCTAGTAGAAAACCTAATCTTAAGCATTTAAGAATCTTTGGCTCAATTGATTGTGTTCATAAACCTAAAGAAAAAATATAAAAATTAGATTCTAAATCTTCTTATCATATTTTTTAAGGATATGATGAGCATTCTAAAGCTTATAGAGTTTATAATCCTATCACTAACAAATTTAAAGTTGCTAGAGATGTATGCATTGTTGAAAATGATGTTCATGATTGTTCTAAAGTGCATAACAATGAATCTTCTCAAAATAAAATTGTTGTTGTTGAGGATAATATTCCTTCTATAAACCATCCTAATGTATCCCTTAGTCAAAGTAATAGTGAAGATAAACATGTTGAACCTTCTCATCATGATTCCTGCAAGTGATGATGCTCCTACATCTAAAAAAGAGCCTAAATGGTTTTAAAAAATTATGTAAGAAAGTAAAGATATTTTAGCTAGAATGAATCAATCTAAGGCTAGGAAAGCAAACTATTGCAGTTATACTTTAATGTCTAAAGTTATGATACAAATTATCCTCAAACTTATGAACAAGCTAAAAATTAGTCTCATTGGAAAAAAGTTATGCAAGAAGAATATAACACATTAATTTCAAATCAAACTTGAAATTTAGTTCCTTTACCTCAAAGTAAGAATCTTGTTTCATGTAAATAGTTTTATAAAACTAAGTTTAGTGTGAATAATGAAGTTAGCAAATTTAAAGCTATATTAGTTGCTAGAGTCCTCTCCCAAGTAGGTGGTCTATATTATAATGAAACATTTGTTCCAATAGTTAAAATTCCAACTATTAAATCAATTCTTGCTTTAGCTTCTCATATGCATTGGCCCATTCATCAAATGGATGTTAAAAGTGCATTCTTAAATGGTCATTTATATGAAGAAATTTATGTCTCAAAATTAGGGTTTTATTAAGGAAGTTAATGAAATTCTCATTTTCAAATTAAAGAAATAAATTTATAGTTTAAAACAATCTCCTAGAGAATTTGGTATTCTAAAACTTATGCTTTCTTTCAATCTCAAGGTTTCATTAGAAGTAAAAATGATCCAAATTCATATATCAAACATAGTGAAATGATATTGTGATCATTATTTTATGTTGATGATTTGATTATCACTTATAGTTCCAACAATTTGATTAGTTATGATATTGCTATCAGGATTCAACCGTGTAGTTTTCGAGTCAAACTCATTGACCCATGATTCATGAGTAGTGGTTCACAAGAACCCATCTCTCATGATAATGAATGGTCCACTTAGCACTCATCTAGGTGGACCATTCATTATCATGAGAGATGGGTTCTTGTGAACCACTACTCATGAATCATGGGTCAATGAGTTTGACTCGAAAACTACACAGTTGAATCCTGATAGCAATATCATAATTTGACACGCTATGGAAGAAACCTCCTACTTATCAATTTGATTAGTTATACTAGCACTTGCACCAGAAGGGGGTGCAAGGGGTAGGCTGATAGAAAAGTATATTAAGTTAAAATGTTAAGGAGGACATTCTTTATATGTTAAGGAGGATATTCTTTATTGTTATTGATGTCGTATCCCAACTATACCATATACAAGAAATTGGAACAAATAACAACCATTTAGACTATGCAACAAATAGAATAACTAATGTTTGGGCATCACCTCAACGATACTAGACATTTAGGCTACTAAATATCATCTCTAAAAATCATAAAAACATCTTGTTTCATAATATACATCTTTGTACACAAGGAAATAAAGCTAAGACTACATAAGCTCAATCAGATATGCTAGTACTATTCAATCACTAACAGTCAACATGCTCTATATATCATCAAATATTGGCTATAGCATCAGGCTAGATACTTGACCATCAGGATTTTGAATACATCATTAGCTGACAGATTGGCATTATATCTGCCTACAAACAAGATGATTCCTCTCTAACTACACAGTTAGGGTCTAAGAAGAAGCCTCCTACAATTCAAAAAACAGAAGTTGATCATTTACATGTTTCTACTCTGCCTCCTACTAATAATGTTTCTTCAATTTTTGTACAAATTATTGATGATGGTTCATTTAATCCTTTGTTTGATGTACCTTCACATGCTACGTTTAAGTCTATATACTAAGGGGGCACATCCCCTTCATTTTCAGATCAGTCACTTACAGAAATTGAATATACTAAGATTACACAGGTTGTAACAGTGGCAAAATATTTAATGGTATTGGAGTGTTTATGTATCATATAAGTGAGGAAGTTCATAAGCAACTTTCCTACATTCACTAGATTACTCCTTGACAATATAAGCTGGTAAGAACATTCTCTATACTATTACATGGTATGGTCAATCTCTCTGTGCTATGCCTTTAGCCTATAACATGTATCGGAATATGTGTGGGGCCAACCTATGGTACACTAAACATTTATATTTTCATTCATCAGTTAGTTTCTTTTTCAGGCCAACCTAATTAGGATAACCAAGGATGAGCAAGACTCACCCATCTCATCAAATTGCAAATTTTTTTATTATTATTATAAGGTTGTGGAGGTTGCACCTTCAAAGTGGCTTGGTTATATACTCAATCTTCTACTGTATTTTCTATTATATTGTGTTCTATTTCTGTGAGTCTACTTCAATGATATGGTAACTTCATTTCACTCCATTGTCTATAATCTAATTGCAATTCTATGTTTCATTGAGTTCCCCCATACAACTATAAGAGGTTTCCACTAACCATTCTCAATCAGCAAAACCAGGCTATCCTCTGATAATCTCAACAAAGACGTCTGTTTATGCAAAAATGGGTCATTGAGCCTCTAATAAAGATACTAGAATTCACAATCCAATGCTCACTGATTGAATTTACTTCTAGTTCAGTGGCTTCCAAAAATATGTTAAGTTATTTTGTGCCTACACATTGGAAAACAAAATATTATTAGTGTCACAATCAAATCCAGAAACTGTCCATGGTAAATTCAGAAAATAATAAAATTTTAATGTGGAATTGGAAACTGTCAAAGCACAAGATTGAACACAACAATTAGTTTTGTTGCTAGATTCATGGTATAAATTGTAAAGATAGGAGCATCTTCGCTAAATTACAAACCTGAAATCAGAAGTTGGTAGATTCACAATCGGTATATTTGTCAGCATTGTAAGAAATCCGAAGCTCTGAACAAGGCCATTGTTTTTCTTATGTACAATGGTCTGAGCCAATGTTTAGTTGTTCTATTTGGCAATTATTACTATCACAATCAAATGCACAAACTGTCCATGGTAAATTTAGGAAATAATAAAATTGTAATGTGGAATTGGAAACTGTTAAAACACAAGATTCAACACAACAATTAGTCTTGTTGCTGGATTCGTGGTGTAAATTGTGAGCCATAGTTTTTCTTATGTACAGTGCACAGTGATCTAAAAGAAGACTCTTACAATGTGGTTCTAGAATTGAGCACATAGTACAGCCTTCCACAAACTCTAAGATTAATTCAACTAGGCATGTCAAACACCTAATGTTACAACCAAAATAATTCAAATTAGCTTTAATTCTAACATTGTCAATTTCCTCTCTTACTACAAATAACTCAATCTGCCCATATGCTTTGTTTGTACCTTTAATCATAATAAATTTGGACTCTTGATAGAGCAATGTTGTTTTCTGCTACTAATATCCATTCAATGTTAGTTTTAGGTCTAAATGTAGAACACAACTAATAATTGTCAATTCAATATTAGTGACTTAATTGTCAAATCTATAGAAAAATCAAAATGGTTTATGTTAGTGCAACTGCACCTGGAGATTTAATGCAATCCATCATATTGCTCTTCATCAAGATCATCGACGTAATTGGTTGGTCTAGTGGAAGCAGCATCAATGGCAATCCCAATATCTACACCATACAAGAGAACCTATATACCAGCATTATGTCCCTCATCCTTAACCGTGACTAAGACAGGAAGCTCTTTTTTTTTAATTTTTCCCCTTCATAAATGGGGCTTTGTTTTGTCCCACGGGCATTCACCTAGGATTGTGTAATGTTGTATCTAGACCAAATGCAAAGGCTTGGGAAAGGATCCTGGGCAGACCCAAGCTAGACCTTGTAAAGAAAATAGTGGCAGCTTGCTACTCCCACATTGGATTGGATACATAACCCTCATTATCCAACCAAAGAAATTCCTCCCTGTATTTCAAGTAAAGACAAGAAAAGCATAAGCTATTAAGATTATAAAAAATAAAATGACAATTAACTTGGAAATGTAAGCTCATACAGTCTGTCGTCATCCACAAGCCCAATAAGACTATATGCAACTGGAACAACAACAGAGGTAATTTGAATTGGATTTATACCTTCCTCAAGCATGTGTTCAAAAAAAAGTTTACTTGCCACAATGATGCTGCACAAACCTGACATCAGAGCATTGTTGGAACTAAACCTTTTCTGGTGCTTCCACATTTGGCAAACTTTGTTATAGAGCATTGCTGTGAGGAACATTTGTTCTTACGAGGAAAACTACTTATTTTCCCTAGTACAAAGCTGCAAGAAAATCAGTCGCATCCAGTACATAAAAAACCCAACCTCTGACATTGCAAGATATAATTTATCTTCTTATTAGGCAGGACCAATGAATCATTTATGCTATATTTCTAATTGCAATCAAAATAGAAAGCATAAATAGAAAAAGTTATAAATTGTTATAATTAAGTTGTTTCTATATGTTAGACTATATTTGGATTCTTAAATTTGTAAAAGATGTATAACTTCATAAAATACAAATACAATGATTATGTAGGTAAATTGGTTGAAACTGGACAATGTGTCATAAGTTAGATTATAGTTAGATGCTTAATTTTCTAAAAGATTTATAACTTTGGAAAAACACATGAAATTAATGAAGAGGAAATGATTAAATAAATGAGCCTTTGAGAATGTTATTGATGTGTACATCATACTTGTATACAGGTTTATGCACAGGTAGTGGATGGTTACTCTTATGCATGTGAAAGGCACAAAAAGATTGCATAGGTAAGATCAGCTAAAGATGAGAGCTCTGTCATGCCTAGATTGGAAGAAATTGCATTATGATCAACTTGGAATTTGCCTTTTCATATTTTCTTAGCTTTGATAAGGGAACTCAAAGGCACTAAGATGAATTATGATGGAGGGGTACAACTACAAATAGGATGCTTATAATTTAATGGTTAAAATGATAATCTAAGTTGTTGGTTCAGACACAGATTCAGAGTTCTGTTACGCCAGTACAATGATTTTTATTATGAGAAAGTTTTGAAGCTTGAAAAAATGTGACATAGTTTTGTATGGTTTTCGCATTAGTACACGTTTCGGCAAGTCCATTTGGCTCTAAAACATGTGGCATAGCTTTGTATGGTTTTTGAGATATTTCTACACATTAATACAAAGCTTGAGAGCAACCTTGAAACTCTCGTTGATGCTAGGTTTTTAACCATTGTGAGATTTTTCAAAAGTGTGTTGTCTAAATCTTGTCCTTTTTGCATTGTTAGACTTCATGACATGTCCGTTTCAGCTTTAATGACATATCTGATATAGTTCAACAATAAATTTTATTTTAGATTTGATCACCATAAAAAATGTAAGCATTGTAACCACTTATGGAGATTTTCCAAACACAAATTGTTTCCAAAACAGAAATAGTAAGCATACAATAATACTTTTTAATTGATTAAAATGAAGAAAGACTTGTTGCTTATAAAATTCGCATAATATGACCAACACGAAAAAAATTATTGCTCGAAATGGTAACATAGTATGACAAACACAAGGTTGATTGGTTAAAACAAATCTGAATGATAATTTCATCTACAGTTTAGATCACCAGGTCCACTCATGTATTAAAATCATGCCTCAATTTCCTAATGGTCCCAACATCCTATAATGGAATGCCACCGTCATCAGAAAAAGTGATTTACAGTGATATTTATTTAGCTTTGTAACTGCTAGCTGTAAAATATTCAAATTAGAGTTGGAATCTACGAGAGGCCTAGCAAAAGTTTAACAAATCTGTTCATGTGGATATTTTCAACACTTTTAACAGGCAATTTCATGTATCTTATAACCTGTCACCTCAAACATCCAAAAAATCAAGTGGCTTTATTTTTGGTGGAAGTTTGATCAAACCACAAAACCCTCAAGAATAATGAGGATACTCTTACACTAATACTATCAAACGAGGCATACTGAGCACCACTAATATCATATAATGTCAAAATGGAAATTGCCAAGCCAAACTAAAACTGTTGATTAAACATCCAAAAGATCAAGTGGGTGCATTGTGGGTTGAAATTTGATCCAACAACAAAACCCTCAAGAGTAATGAGTAATGAGGATACTCTTTAAAGTAATAAGATCAAATGATCTCATCTATTGTCAAAATGGAAATTGCTGGGCTAAATTAAAACTGCCGATATTAGATAAGGGAAGCTCAAAACCAAGGACCCAAAAGATGTCAGAATAGCAGAGCTATTTAATTTGAGAAAGTGTAGATATAAAATGTATCTAGCATGGAGGCATCCACTATTTAAATTAATAGTTCCCAACCTCAGATGCTGTCAAATGTAATACAAAATGAACAAGGTATATGCTACACATCAAAAGGAAAATGTTGATTTTATTTGATATCTTTCTACACATTAATACAAAGCTTTAAAGCACCCTTACACTCTTGTTCATGCTAGGTTTTTAAATTTCTAGCAGAGCGGCATGGTTATTCTTCCCTTTTCACTGGGTGTTTAAATTTCAAAAACATACAAGATCCTGGGGTTTAGATAAGTCCAACATGGCAAACACAATTCTTAAGACTTTAGTTTCGTTCAGAGATCTGTGAGCTTCTGAGCATGCTGAAAGGTGATTGAATTCTTTACTGATGTATAAATAACTTACCATAAATGGTATATAAAATTGAAACAATCAAACATTGACAACAAAATGAAAATAAGCAGAGTTCTTTGGAGAGATAACTTGTCTTAGAAATTAAGTGCAGTTAGCTCAAAGTGCTTTAAAAGAGAGAAATGTGAAAAAAATGAATAAATTTGTGGATCTGTTAGGGCTACCTCCAGTTTTGCAGATTTTGGACAGTTGTAGGTTGGAACTCTTGCGCAAGTGTTATTTCTTGCTACTTCGGCGATGTGGATGGGGTATTCTATCACCATTGAGGTAAATTGCTAGAGAAAAGCAATTATATTTTTGTTGCTAGACATGTTTGGTGGGCTTGGTTTGATGATTCCTTTCTTCTTAGTGTTGAGCTACTTCCATTTATGGATTGTATTGTTGCTGCACTTGGTAAGGTCAAATGTATTGTATTTATTGCACGTGTACATTGTACACTAATTTATACTCCTGGAAGGCATGAAATCTGATTCTAGCTTTGTAATATTTGTTGGTTTGACTATGTAAGATTAAAAAAAAAATTGTCAAGCTGATATTATGAACTGGAAATTTCACGTTTTTAATGAAATCCGATTGCGATTGACTTGTGTGGCCAGTAATGGATCTCCTTCCCTGTCCTGCACAACTATTTGCTAATCCTAGATGGATTTTCCATTATTATGTATGTAATCTCTTCTCTGCAGTTATGGGTTGATTATGGTAGGTGTTTTTGAAGTTGCATCAAGGTGATGTGCCCCTGATTTGAATGAATCCCTATACCAATGGGGCTGTTTGTAATCTAAATGCTATCTATGCAGGCTTGTCGCATGTAATCCAGAGTGGTCTATGAGCCAATTTTCTGACCTTTGTGTATCAAGTTAGTTCAGGCATCAAGTGATGTAAGTTGGGTTTTGTGCCTCATTAGTGATAACAATACTTTATTTGTTTGTTTTTATCAATAATAGCAATAAGAAGATCCGTAGGTAATAAAGCATAAAAGCAATTAAGTTATTGGAGTTTTTTCTATCGAAAAGATAAGAAGGTCAGTTCAGGGCATCAAATGATGTAAGTTAGGTCTTGTAAGGGGAAGAACATGCTTTGTAAACCAGAGAGAGATTAATTCAAGTAAAGATTTATCTATAATTAAAATGCCTCCATGGTAGTCTGCACTTGGAGAACAATCAACAAATAACCTACAAACTGTAAGGGCATAACAAGTTAAAACAATACAACAGAACATAAATGCAGAAATATCAAACACCAATATGAAACTGTCTTGCAACACCAATATTGTAGACCAAACGACACAGCAGAAAAGCATTTATTAATTTTTATAAGAACTCCATCGTGTAGCATATAAAAAATGAGACATCTGGAGGTCAATACAAGAAGAAGATTAAAAAAAATCACAATAGGAGCAAAAGAAAACACAAAATTGGAACAACCTCCGTTTGGACATTTCATTGCCCATGCATTCATTGGTCATTTTTGTATTAATTGCCTGGGTCAAATGTCGGTCGATGATCAGCAACCCAAGCGTCACCACCACCGTCCTCATAAACACTCCCCCTAGAAAGCTCCTCGGGCTCCCTGTCCACATCCTTCTTGAGGTTCCCTGACCGCCATGTCTACCGGCCACCATGCCGAGCATTAGAAAACAAATTCAACCTCTTTATAACCCCGGCTTCAAAAAATCTGACAGAAAACCCTAAAAAACTTCAGCTTCAGAAAATGTGGGGGAAAGTTGAACGAAAATAATAGTTGCGATATAATATCTATTTGTAAATGACGTATGTGAGGAATTTCGATCTGATTTGGGAAATCTGATTTGGGAAATCTGATTTTTTCGCTGGGAGCCGGGGAGCCGGAAACCAGCAAACTATTTCCACGGCAAACCAGGAGCTGTTTGAAGGCGTGAGACAGGTTTTGGCTCAAATCTCACACTATATATAGCCTATCGGCTAATTAAGTCTCAACTCAATAATCAATTTTAAATGATTGATTTAGGTTTATTATATTATTTAGGTATGCAAATTTGGCAAACACCTAAAGGTATTTTCCTTTTCCAACATAAATATGCTCAATATTTTTTAGATAAATTTAAAATGAATGTGTTTCTACTCTTTTTGAACTAGGAACTAAATTAATGGTTGATATGGAAACTCCATTTGTTGGTCCTACTTTATATAGGAAATTGGTAGGAAGTTTTAAACTATTTCACACTCACTAGACCTCATATTTCCTATAATGTTGGTTTAGTTTCTAGATACATGTTTAAACCACAAAAAAACTCATTTTAAAGTTGCCAAAAGAATTTTAATATATGTTAAAGGTACTCTAAATTTTGGTCACTTTTATGATGCAAAATATGAATTTTCTTTAAAAGGTTATATTGATTCAAAATTAGGAGATGATCCCAATGATGGGAGATCCACTTGTGGTTATTGTTTATTTTTGGATCAGGTGCAATCTCATGGAATAGTAAGAAGCAACAATATACTTCTCTTTGTTCTACAAAAGCTTAATATAAAGGTTATACCAATGCATCCAAAGAAGCACCATGGTTAAGAAGACTACTTGAAGACTTGGGTCTACCTCAAATGGATCCTACAACTTTATATGGTGATAATCAAAGTGTCATTGCTTTGGTAAATAATTTGATCATTCATGTAAGTACCAAGCACATTGCTCTTCAACATCACTTCATTAGACATAAAATTGAAGAATTTTTTTTTTCTCTTTTGTATTGTAAAGGTGGAGATCAAGTTATAGATATTCTCACCAAACCTCATTGTAAACATCACCTACATATGAAGGGGAGACTCTTATAGTAAGCAGCAAGTCTAAGGCCTATCTCCCATCATAAAAATAATATCTCAATTAAGAGCTTTGGGAATATCTTGATGTCTAGAAGAATTTAGGCATGTAGAGTGATCCATGAAGGAAGTGGTAGAGTCAACCTTCACGAATCAACTGATTGCATTACCAATGACCTCATAGCATGAGTCTTCCCAAAACTAAAGAGGAAGATTGGGTAGCTTAATCCAAACCAGTCTAGTATTGGTAGGTTTCAAGAGGGGGTTGGATGAGATAAACTAAGATTTGATTGAAAAGCAGTCCTATCGTGTACCTATTGTTAGTCTAGAAGCCTAGTATTTTAAAAAATTAATATTTTTATTACTTTTAGTTTTATTTTAAATTTACAAGGTCATTATAATCAAACATAAGGTTGATTGCATAATAAAGAGTTGGTTTATGAGGTAATGGGACGATTGTGTGTCTATGTGAAGATAAGATAGGTGACGTACCAAGTGCAACAGAGGATTAGTATAGGATGATATGCTTTAGATTTGGAGTGGACAACATTATTGTAATGGTGTATGTTGATTAGATGTCGTGGTAGAGGTTTTTAATGTTTTGATGTAATGCTAATGTTTTTTTTTTGCATTCACAACAAATGGTGCTCTTCGCTATTGTTTTTTTCTTTCAAGACTAGAAAATGGAAGAGTGGTGTATTGGGTCAGGTGGCATAGATGGCTATAATGATAAGAATTGCAAGGTGAGAGTGATTGGTGGGATAATGGAATGAGTTACAACATATTTGAAGGGGGAGATTGGTAACCTAAACTTATGGTTGTGGATGATGATAAGCTAGGAATGTATCTAAGGACATTAATGGTAATCTCAGTGTGTTGATTAGAGCTACAATGATGATATCATACTAGAGCTACATCAATCTTTGGGCAAAAAGAATATGTTTGACATAGATTAATCTTTGAGTTGTGGCACCCTACTATCTTTGCATGTGGATACATTTTACATGACAATATAAAGGATATTGAATTTTCAGTGTAGTTTATGCTTGTATTTGTTATTTTGAAATAATAAAATTTGGATAAGGTTTGTAAATAAAATCAACACTAAAATTTAAATGTTTAAAAAAAAAAAAAATGAGGTTGACATCCCTCCACTTTTAATATAGTAATTCATTTTTTCCCATTTTTTTCCCACTTAGCTAACTTAAATTTCTAGTGTATGGAATTTTTTAAAATTTTGATAAATATTTATTTTTTAGAGAATTTTTTAGTCAATTTTATTAAAAAATTAACAATTTCAATGGGACTCCACTTTATCTCTTAACGATTTATCACTAGTATATATATCTTAAATAAATTTATCTAACAAAATTCTGAGAGATACTAATTTGGAGCTATTTTATTTTAACTATTATTCCCTACATACCTGTAGACATAACTTTCATGTGTTGTTTGTTTTGAAAGTATTGTAATTATTATTAAATAATTATATTTTGATGTGTAAATGGATGTCAAATTTAAGATAAAAGGTCATAGTATTTGTTAGCACATTCACACCATTACACTATACCCCTTGTTGCCATTTTAGAATGCCTCTTAGCATTAATTAATAAATAAATTATTACCCTTTTGGAGAGAGTTCTCTCTAGTGCACCATATTTTTTAATTTTTTAATTAATTATAATACTTTTAAAACTTTCAATCAACCTTTTTTAAGTATACCTTGGTAAGGAACCCAAGGGCATTTAATCTCAAATAATTAGTAACCATAGGGTTCACTAGATCCATCTAATTTTTATTTTTATTTTATTATACATAAAAATTCCTTTCCCACAAATTAACAAAATTGAAACTCCATCTTATATATGAATCAACTAACTATAATCAACAAACTAACCCCAATCACACATTTAGAACCAATAGCATTCGATAAAAGAAATCCAAAGTATCCATAAACTATTCATATTTATCCATGTTGCTAACATATGAACTCTACAACAGTATACTAGTCCATGTAAAAGTGTCAACAATCCTTTGAAAAATGGCATTACCATTCATCATCCATACCATATAGTCTATCCACCATAATATCTAATATAACACAAAATCCATAAAATATAATGGAACAAAAGGGAAAATAAGCAAGTACTCCCCCTACTCCAAACGAAACTTACATTTCTTACAACTAGCTTCCTACACAAGATGAGACAAGTCGATCACCACCACCTTCATGTCTTCATCACAACAATACATAGGGGCATTGAATTTAGCTTCAAAAGAAATATTTAACTTTAAACCCTTTGCTAGTTTATTCATCGCCTTGTGTAGGTGACAAACTTCTCATTCAACCCATTAAAACATCCTAAATGATAATTGAAAATAGCTTCAAAATATATCATTTCCAAGATTTTCAAATTAAAAAGTTTTAACTTCCAAGATTGATCATTTCCTTTATAAAAAGGTTATACAATCCTAAACTTTTAACACCCTAAAAATAGATTTTGGTCCTATATTAATCATTACAATATGCAAAGAATGTTTCTCACTATACATAATTTACATCTTCTCTTAAAATGTTGTGCAAAGTTTATAGTGTTTACATTGACCTCTATGCAATCTTAAACTACCCACAGTTCCTTCTACATGCATGCTCCCACTACATGGGGTGGGGGGCAGAGCACTCAATGGTTTTCTTTGAAAAGTATCAAGCTAAATTATACAAATTATATAGCCCTTTAAAAAATGAGGGTTGGAAAAAGTTCCCCTAGCTCTAAATTAAATAGCAAATTAAATAAAACTATGAAATTCCAAAAACATCGAATTAATAAACGATATGGCAGATTCTAAAAGCATCCAATTAATATGATTATGTTAAACTCCCAGTCCTTTAAAAACATTTTACAAATATTCACAATCAATACACAAATGAGCCTTAAGGTAAGCCATACCACCACTTGTATTACTAAAAAACAAATTGTGTAATTATATATGAATCTTACATGTTGAGCCATGCACATCAAGATGCTCCTAAAGTCAAAAAAATAATTGCCTCTATTTCTTAGGATTGGGTCATTAATCTATGGACTCGTTGACCTCTTCTAAGGTGCCTTTAATTGTCTATTTTTAATGATTAGTTGTTACCAATCACAACCCCACCTCATTTCACATAAACCACATTTTTCCTTCTTGCGAATAGGGAGTTTTTGTTAGAAATTAAAATCTTAGGATACTAATCATTATAAACAAGATATAAAATAAATAAAATGGCAATCATACAAGCATAGATTTTACAGATTACATAAGATATATATGAGGAAAACCCTTTCAAGTAAAAAACCTCATTAAACATCATTTAATTAAAACATTTACAATAATGGTCTATTATAACATAGACTGAATTTGGGGAACACTTCTCCATACTTCCACATGGCCAATAATACATCATGTGCATAGTGATATAATTCACTATAAAATCTCCAAAATTTTATCTCTCTTAAATGAGAGAGAACCTCCTTAAATATAGGAGGAAGGGTGACATAATACTTGAAAGGGTATTAGTCATACATATTTAACAACCACCATTCACAAATAATTAATAATATTAGACTATAACTATTTCAAATGGGATATGCTTAATAAGTATATAATATGTAACAATATATAAATGTTATAAGATTATGACCCCTAATAACATTACATTCTAACAGTTTTTCAATCAAAAACCAAATCCACTTGCTTGTTCCTACACTATTGTTCTCACCTCCTCAATAGACAACGAGTAACTTAAGTTAATAACAAAAATATTACAACCTATAAATTTAAACCACAATTGAAGCTTTTGAGGACTTCAAACTCCTCTAAGAACATTCTCACTTTTGCATTCAAGGCTATTTTGTTTGCTACATCATCATCTACACTTTAAAAAAGTTGTTTCTTTCATTTCCTCTTCTAATCTTCCTCTTCCATTAGAGTTATGCATTATATCATTGCCCTTAGTGTTTCTCAATTTTACAGTGTCATCATTTTTCCAATTATCACAAAGAACAATGACACACCTACAATCCAAAGCTCCCACTTAAGACTTAGTTAAGGCATTACACAAGGAAATAGTATTTATAACCATTTAGTGAGATCATTGTCAAAAATCCTATGTGAAATGATAAACAAAAATTGATTAAGAGAGGATGATCACTTATGGGGCTTTCCAAATTATTTCAACTTTAAGGACTTCTCATAAGATTGTATTATTTTAAATCAAAGTGTTTCTATTTATTTGATTGACCTCTACATTAACTTAAAAGAATCATTAATCTATTAGATTCTTATTAACAATGACATAATAGATATCTTAAATACATGTCTCTAAAAACTGTCAAGAGATATCAATTTTGAAATCTTTTTTGGTACACTTTAAGAATTTTTATTTTATTTTCATTCAAGAGTTATTTTATTATTTATTTTTAAAAAAAGTTATTTGAAAGTTATTTTATAATTTTTGTTTTCTAAATATATCATTTGTGTTTTAGTTTCCATATAAACAACTAGCACTTGCACCAGAAGGGGTGCAAGGGTTTCGCCGATAAAAAAATATAACACCATGTTTTCCTAAGTGATGAATTTCAATTTGTAGGAGAGAAAAGCAAAAGACATTAGAGCTGGTATTGCATGCCATTGGGAAAAAAGTACAAAGACAAAAAAGACATACATATGCTATCAAATAAGATGATATATAATGAGTCCTAAGGTTTATTTGGTTTTCTCAAAAAAAAATTCTTTTTTGGAACTGCTCATAAACTCTTAATTGAAATAAATAGATACATATAATAATATTTTGATTTATCCACCTTAAACCCCTACGGATATTATGATCTTCATTGAATACGGTAAGTAAACCACTCTCCATTATTAGCTCTTTAGATGTCCATGTATACCCACATTAGAACAACATGGTAAACTAGAATCACATCATAAATCACACATCTTATTTCAATAGTCCTTTTACTTTTTGTAGTTTGTATACCAGGTTAAATATCAAACAATATAAGAGAACAAATCTTTCCTTAAGCACCACACATCATTGCATGTGCATGACTCCTCAAACCCTCTACCTATATATTCAATAATAACAACCAAAAGGAGAAGAGGTATGGGGCTTTTGGATCAGCGACATTCTCTGGATTAAAGAAAATTATAGTCATGCCCTCCCTCCAAGAACTCCTCGTCGTTGCTGACTATGCTAAGGGCGTGGATCTAGCAGAGAAAAGAATGATTTCCCCCTCCCCCCTTCTTTCAAGAAAGGCACTGCTTTTAGAGGGGTGACACAAGGTTAACAATAGCTTAGAAAAAAAAGGATAGACGATTAAATTGATAACATATAATGGATTAATTTATGCCCTCAGCCAAGCAAAAGAAAAAAAAGAACAGTGCAGAGCCTTTATCCCTGCAGCCAAGCAAGTGATCAAGAGATACGTATATTCATAAAAGAGAGGGCATTACAGTATTTGATTGCTAGAGAGAATAAGCAAAATAAAGACGGAGAGTCTTTTATGCAGCCACAGGAGAAGACAACGTCATGTTCAGCGCAACAAAGGAAAGCTCTCATCCATGTTCTGAACGAGTAATTTCATCTTCAATCTCTGGTGCCTGTATTACATAAAACCATAGTTACACAAAATATAAATACTAATTACATTTGCCCAAAAAAAACGACCTCATCACAGAACGAATCAAAAGGCGACGAAAACAAATAAAATCAATGTATAAATGAGACCCAGAACAATCCACAATAAAACCAATTAATTGTTAATCAAACCGGAGGAACCCAAGATAAGTGAAGGAATGGATTGTAGCCCAACTTCCACTTCTTCAGAGCACTTTCATCCATATGAAAGGCATCGTCAAAAGCATGAAGCTCATCCTCCTCCAATTCCTAAAAAGTCGAAAACTCCACAATGCCCACAGGGTGGTTGTTCCATACAAGACTTATTGCAATAAGGGCTTGAAAGGGAGAATCGAAAAGCTCCCCAAATGGTTCCTCCAAATCGCCCGGCTCTGGCCCCTCCACGACCCGGCCTTTTGAATCCTCTTCCTGACACTTCGACCCATCATCCTCAACCTTGGAAGGTGAAGAAGGACCAGCCTGCGAGACTCCATGAAATCTAGGTTGATTTGGGGAAGAAGAGCTTACAGAGTAGGGCAGATTGAGGCGGGCACAGGAGCCATAGAGAGCGCAGGCGGTCGCATCGTAGGCGAGCACGACCTCTTCAATCTATTAACAATAAATGAAAAGACAACCTACAAATATCTGGAGGGTGAATGGAAATCCAATTTGAACTAATTTTTTGCAGCCATTTAAACAAAAACATTAAATGTAACCCCTTTCTATTTATCTGCTAGATATGATGCGATCCACTAAATGTTCTGACGCAAGGTAATTAATTTTTCTGACAAACAACCTAGTTTCCCTACCAGATAAAAGAGGTCAAACAACCTGGTCTGGAGCATGAGACAGGTTTAGCCACAAAGGTCATACAATATATAGCCTATCGGCTAGTAACAATATTAGACACATTGATGCCACTATAGAAAGCCTGTCAATATTTAATAATTTCCAACTAATATCAAACTTTCAATTATGTACCCATGTATGTGCATCATGCTACCTCACACTTAAGATATTATAATAATAATAAAATAATAAATAAAAAGAGTTTGCTAAACCTTCTACCAAGCTTCTAGCTTTCACACTACATTATCAGATCCCATACATATGTTTAGCGTACGCATTTGAGTGCTATACTACTTCATCTCCTATGAGCCCTTTGCCAGGATAAGGCCTGTGAAAAAGCCCTGTATGAAACAATTAACAAGTGACTAAAAGGAGATGGTAGTCCCAATGGTTTCCAACTTCAACGTCTTCTCATAAAGCCATATCATTTGAGATTAAGGTTTTTCTATTTATTTGATTGACATCCACATTAGCTTCCGAGATCAATTGGTCTGCAAGCTTCTCTATAACAACGGGTGAATATAATTCGAGGAAGAGAACCAACAGGTTTCTGGCTTCTACTAATATAATATCTAGCTTCCAACTAGGCACCCATGTACGTGCATCAGTCTACCTTACATTTTATATGTGCCCCAAGGGTTTGCTAATTTTAATCCTTCACCAAGCCTCTAGCTTCTGCTACATTATTAGTTCCATGGTTACGTTTTGTGAATATGTATCGAGTGCTTTAGCGCTTTTAACTTCAATGAGCCCTGTGAGAGAATGCACGCCAATTGCTTTACCACTTTCATATCTAATCGGCCCCTTAGCAAATATACTCTGTTGCCTTACTACTTTCATCTATATTGAGCACTCCAACAGCAATACGGTTGTCACCCTTGGCTGCCCTACCAGGTTCTAATCTACATCTTCTCATTTTGGATGGAGGGCCTACCGTACCGTCCTCCACAAAGTCCTTTCTCAGAGGCTTTCAATTTAAATCTTTAGTATATTAAGACCACTCTGTATTCAAAGGTGTCAGCTAGCTTATTGAACACTGTAAACCGTATTCCTTCACAAATTCTCCAAAGCAACTTTTAGTACCGTGTATGAAAATGATCAATGGTATACACTTACACCATGCTAATCGAGGGTTGGTTAGAAAATATTAAGATTGTTCCATGTACGGGTTATAAGAAACAGAATCATATTATACTGTTAAAATTATATAAGAACAATTTCCAAACTTAGATTTGTTTGTATTATGGATAAGTTCATTGACCTGTTTTACAGAGGCCCTACTTTACCATCTTCCACAAATCCCTTTCCTAATACAACTTGTCCCTTGGCTTATAAAACCTTGTAAATTGTATTCCTTAAACAAAATTTCAAAAGGAACTTTTCCGTACTATGTATGAAAAGATCAATATGCTACACTAACACAATGCCAATTTAAGGGGAAGAAAAACACAGGATACTCATGCATAGGTTATTTAACATACGAGTCACAGAATCCTGTTATATTGTTGCAATTATATAAGTTACTTGTATAAAAAAAATTTCCAGACTTCGATTTGTTTGCATTAGGGAGAGAAATATTGGCAGTTAACACACATTTCATTGTAATAACACACATTTTCTACACTAAATGCCAAGTCCGTTATTACGTTATTACAGAACGTGGAATATCAATATCATTATTTTCATAGAATAGTTAGGTACAAAGCGTAAAATAAAGTTCTAATTTTCTCATATCTAATATATAATGGTCTGTCCATCTTACAATTTATTTCTAGAGTGTTCACAACAAGAGATGACTTACCCATTGTTAATTATGAATCTGAAGTAGTGATCAACATATTTTCCAAACGGTACACAAGATGCTTTAACTCTAATTTATTTTCTAGAGAAGAATGCATTTAAGGGGCATGTTCCCCATTACAACCAAGAATATTTTTATCAATAAAGAAAGAAGCTTAATTCCCATTACAGAAATCTCCCAAGTGCAAAATAGCAAGAATGAAGTATATTCAGAACAACCTTTGAATGGGTGATATGAACAATCAATAGACACTTCATGATAATTAATAATTAATCCACGAAGATGAAAATTTCAAGATGACAAAAAGAGATTGAAAACAGCATATAAGAGAGAAGAGAGAGGATATGAACTCAAAGAATGATCAATAACAATTGGGTAAAGCATACAGATATCTTCTCTAATATATTCTCTCCTTGCATCTGTTCATGTTTTCTATATAGTCACAAGCATCTCCCTGCTCAAAATTTGAATCTTGACTCATAAGTCCAATTGAATTGATGTCATTCTTTAGCCATTTTTATCACTTACTCCTGGTCAGTAAGGGTTAGAGTTAGTATATCATGTAAAATCACTGGACAGACTTTGCATACAAATGTACATACCCCCAAAATTAATTAAGCATATTTATTGTGATTCCCTGAAAATTACATCCAGTTTAGCTCTCTTGAATTGATTTTCATGCCATCTATAAGCATTAGCAATTCCTAAGAAAAATACAAAGCAGAGGGCAGGGCATATAAGTGTTGGAAGCTGTTTGTAACAGATTGATATGTTACAACTGATAAGCAAATCTGCTTCAATCCCCTGGAGAAGCAGCTCTGGGAATGCACACAATCCCATGAAATTTACCGTACAGCAACTTTGCCTGATTTACTTCAAAACAAATATCATCCTACACAACACCTGTAATAGCATCGTGAGAAGCAGATACATCTGCTCACAATCAAAGCAAATAACATTGTGAGAAGCTGATGTATCTGCTCACAATCAGTGTGTAGGAAAAATTGGCAACTCTTCATCTCTGACTCATAAACTAACGAGCATTAAGTCACTACATTTCATCTTCTTCCATCTTCAGCACCCGTGCATTGCCCGAATTTAGCAATGACTCTGACATCCTCCATCCCTACAAATGCAATGTAAACAAAAACTCAAACAAAGAAGGAAAGAAAGAAAATATATTAATGTCTGTGAATAACCAAAAACGGATCACAGAGACTGACACGTCGAGCAGGTAGAATAGCAAAGGACTAGGGCAAAAAATGTCCCAGACATGAAGCAAAAACCGAAATATTCATAGTATTTTTTCCAAAGATAGACAACCTGTTGTGCAGCCTGATTTTGAAAGACACTGTACAGAAAAGAAACACGCCCGCATGTTTCTGCAATTTCTGCTTGTATATCAGCTGCTGAAAGTGTGGAATAGGCTGTGTGTGAATCAAATATGTCCACCTTTGCATAATTGATAGGGTTCCTTGTAGCTTCCACCTTCTTAGATGTCTGCATGACATGTAAAAGCAAATGTGCCTGTTGTTCCCAGAGTATTCTTAATGATTAGTGTCACAAGATGGCAAAATCAGTTTCAGAGAACAGCAAACTAAATTACTAATACAAAGAGTTTGCAGTCATTCTTTATATTGGCACCTTAGACATTAATAAGGATAAAGCATGAGAACCAGAACTCACATGAAAGGCAGCTCTCATAACATCATCTGAGCTCGATTTTTCCCTCAACAATGCATACGCTTGACCCTTCAATGGATTATAAGTAACAATGTACTTTTCTTTCTGTTATAAGTAGTAGCACAACATTTAATGTAAAACATGGATGAAAATTTCAAATAGATGGATGCCTATAAAGCCACCATATAGAGATCCTAAAAAGAAGAAAAGTTGGAGCACTAATTACAACCTGATCATTATATAAAAAAGCCTACTAAATAACTTCAACAGCAGCTACCTCAAACAATGGTTGTACAGATAGAAAATCGCTTGGTTTCTGAAAGGCCTCTATCAACCGTGCTCCTGTAAACATAATACATAAAACTGTCATTAATCCTCAGACATGACCTTAGTGCCATGGCAAGTGCTGGGGACAAGCATCAACACCTGCTTGATGGTTACACATTTGCTATTTAAAACTGAAATCCATGAATGCTCTTTTGCAAATAGCATTCACCAAACAAGATATAAATTCACCTATGAAAGGAAAGAAGTAATTCTATACAAACAAAAGAGAAGACTATTGTACCAATTATAACAGGTTGTTTTTGGGACCAAGGGAAAAAGTTCTCTTTCATATTTCCTTCTTTTACTGAAGGTACTCGTCCTGCAAAAACCAAAGGATTCTCATTCCAGCAACATGCAAACCAAAATTTAACATCCTCAAAAGTTTGCAAATAAGTTGAAATAACCTATACACCCTAACATAGAAATTTAAAAGTTTATAACAAAGAATGTTTACTGCCTTCCTCAAGAGTCCACATGTGCTCTAGTAACAATATATCACAAGTAGCTTAGAGCCAGGTAAGTAACAGATAGATGACTCCGATTAGAACATCTGACAGACATAGATAATGGCCAGGAATCAGGATAACTTCCAGGTAAATTACATAACCACTTAGCCGCCTAGCACCAATACAGTATGTACCACATCCAAAGCACATTTATATATGGCAATTTACCAGATTACTGTTAGTTATATATTGGAAATGCTAGACTTACCCACCATCATTTCTGGGAGTTCACATACCATCCCCTAAGTTCTCGACTGCCATCAAGGTAAATGTAGTTAGGCATACCAATCAAATCCTCTTAATGGTAGTCTAAAACTTAGAATTTACTGGTCTTACAAGTGAGTAGTTATCATGCTTCACAAAAGCAAATAGGCACAGTAGTCAGTTGCTAAATCTTTCCTTTAAGGACAATGGTTCTAACCATATGAAACTACTGCTTGGCCCATATTTACTGCAACCTATAATTCTTGGGTGGCATCTTCAGCATTCTAACTAATTCTTTGATCCAAGGAGAAAAGGTAAATAACCTTCTTGTTAGAATAACTGAGTAATGAGAAAGGTAGTTGGAGAACCCACGGGACAGAAGCTTTTCTTCTGCTGAGAAAATGACATGAAATCAGCAAAAACCAGTATGAAGTTGGGCATAACCGATGCAAATACAGAAGGTCATCAGAGATTTGATTCAAACCAATTTGATGCCATTTGCTACACACGATTAGTTTCTTAAAGATTGTAATAGAATTGAGTTAGCAAGATGCAAGATATTCTCAAAATCAATAATTAAATTTTTCAAACGGACACTTAGTTTTCTTGAAGACAGCAAGGCTCATGATAGAATTCAGCTTCAACCACTTTCATTGCTGACATCCTATACATCACAAAACCAAATCAAGAAGAATTAAGTATTCATAAACTTCTTTCCTTCACTTTGTTGATTTCTAGAAGCTATAGAGGATTGGAGGAAATCATAGGAGCATTGCTTAAGTGGATTTCATATATTCTTGGCATGATTTCATCACTTTTCCACCAAAAGTTGTTGAATTTATGGCTACAGACTGTGCTCCTATGTAATGACCACCCCAATTTTTTTTTGAAAATATTCAACTGAAATTAAGCTGCAATGCAATACCCTTATCACTTTTTGATCACCCAGTTCCCGATATGGGCAAGGTGAGGGCATATGGCATATAGGACCACACCCAGATATCTAGAAAACAAAAAATGAAGTAATCTAATCAACTGAAGCACACAAGGTGGCATAGCCAGCCAAAACTTCACTTGTTCAATGAACTGTGCTTCAAGCAAGAACTGAAAGGAAACACTTTTATACATATTCAGCGGAATGTGCAACTACAATAAGCACAAACACTTCTCACTTATTCAACGGGGTGCAATTAAAATAAGCATAGGCACTTCTCGCTTGTTCAGCAGAGTGCACTTACATTAAACACAAGCACTTCTCACTTATTCAGCGAAGTGCAATTATATTAAGCACAGCTACTTCCACTTATTCAATGGGGTGAGCAAATACATTAAGTGCAAGACAAAGCCACTAGCGATATTACCATCCAAGGTATTACAAAATATCCAATGCAATACAAAACATTATTTAGAAAGATACAATGGTGAAATAAGTCGGTATAATGTTCTAACCACAAATAAAGATTGTTGCAACAACCCATCTGAAACCAAATAGTACATAGATAACAAAATACTCAAGTACCCAACAAAGGTATACCTCAGATAGATGAGGTTAGAAGCTGATTATAGATCTGATATCACTTGATTTGAATACACACTGAAAGCATACTAAAAATTGTCATTTACAGAAATTTGACTAAGTCTGAAACATTATAAGATCCTCCAAAACCTAGAATTTGCATTGTAACTCTTCAAGATCCAAAACCCATCTAAAACATCTTGAAACTATATACATGAAATATAACTTAAAACAAAGAAGCAAATGTCCATATGTAAATGTCACTTATACTTAAATGATTATTTCATGTATGGCCTACCAATATGGTGCAGCCCTTTATAGGGAGCAAACCCCTTCCTCACTTCACACGCCCCCCTCACCAGCTAGTACGGCCAGCCCATGGAAATGGTACAGCCTACTAAAACTTCACTCTTCACTCCCTGCAACTTAGGCAGCAAGAACAGCTCTGTACAGCCAGGAAACAATGATGATTTGAAGCAATACTTCAAACAAGATCAATGAACTCTTGCAGGTACGGCTTATGAAGAAGTAAGACCAGCATAGGGGATAGTACGGCTAGCCCAACAACCCCATCACTTCAAAACTTTGCTAAAAAGGAAACTCACCAAAATGACATCAAACACACTCTACAAATCAATTCATCAAAACACATCAAAAACCTCATTGAAGTAACCAACTGAAACTACACTTGCAAGCACAGTTGTGAAAGCCACCCAAACCAGCTAGGAGGGTTTCATCCTCGAAACTTGTATTTTCGAGAGGGTTTTTGTTCCCAAGAAAATTGGAGATGAACACAAGTTCTCTCTGAAGTAGAAACAAATATCATAATATGGCTAACCTCAACAATGAGCTCTCAACCTCCTTTTATAACATTCCAAAGGGAAAATAATAATCTCCCTTTTCCCTCTACAAACTCTTTTTTCAAATTAAATAATTCATTATGTGCAAAGATCCCCTTGTGCCTAGGCGTCCCCCTATAGACACAACTTAAAACACTTTTAAATAAATAATTATACCTTAGTTGACTTTTTACCCATTGTTGCTCCTACCAAGAAGTATACCTATTAAAAGCCTTAGATCATATACAAGGAACGTATGTGTAGACTTACATGAATGTGTAGACTTACATGACAAAGAAATGCCACCCACGTGGAAGAGATTTAGTTTTTATTATGTATGAGATTTGGAAATCCAATATCATAATGAAACAAAACTATTATCTCCTAAAGGAACAAAAGGATTGCATAGGATGGATGAGAATGGTTTCTATATATCTTCTTCTCTTGATGTTTGTATGCTCAAAACGAGTGGAGTTCAATGTATGGGTTCATTCTTGCTCACTTTATTGTTCTCTATTAAAACAAGTATCTACCACATTATTCTAATCCACATGAATTTTTCTTCACCCATTAGTATACAAGGTTTTATTTACAGTAACCATACTCCTAAATTGGTTGTGGAAGAAAGAATTTTTTTAAGAATATGGAGGACTGCCTTTTATGTCATAATGGCACATTCATGAGATTAATGAGCTCTATAAACTGCCCAAACATGTTGCTGATTCTTTGTTGATTCAAGAGGTAGCTTATAAAGTTGTCGCAGGGGTCACTGGGGAAAAGAAATAGGTTGGTGATGTTTCACACTTTTCTCCTCACCATTGGCACAGAGACTTTGATCAACTTGACAAGGATAATATTTTTTTGTGCTAGGGAGTCTGCTTTCATAAAATGTCAAGAGAGGATGGCCTTGGATTACAAGCATAAAACAAATCCAACAGTTGGGAATTTGAAAATGCAATTGATGAGGCAAAGGTGGAAAGAAAGACAAAAAAGAAGAAACAATTAGTGCAACAGACTAAAAATACTTACCCTTCTATGAGGCCAACTAGACAATTAAACTGCCTTGTAATAACTGCCCAAAGTGAGCACAATAAACCCAAGGCCTCCTAAATTTGTTTATTATTAGAATCCAAGGTTGAATCCTATAGTCCAACAAGTCAATCTGTACTGAATTGAGGACCACACAACCCCCTCATTTATCCAACAGTCCAACAAGTCAATCCATAAGATATGATTACTTCATCTTCCTCTTCCTCTTTGCAAACCCTTGTCATTATGACTATAGGGCCATTGGAATTGGGTCAGTAGGGTCTAAGGAAGAGGGGGAAGTGGAATATTCATTGACATTGGAAATGGGTTAGTGGGGTCTAAGGAGGAAGATGGTTTAAGTATCCAAACCTTCAAAGAACTAATTCAACAAGCCATTGGAAATGGGTCAGTGGGATCTAAGGAAGAGGAGGAAGTGGAACATTCATTGAAATTGGCAGTTAAAAAAGTATATGTAGAACAGCATCCACCACATTGTCGCAATCATCTAAGGGCAAGGAATGGAGACACTCAATAGACATCAAGAAAAGGACAATCAAATCCAATTATGTCTTCCAATCTAAAAATGTGAGCCCTTAATTCTCTCCTCCACTAAATGGACCTTTTGTTTCTTTTGCAAAATCATTTCAATTCCAATTTCACCTTTCCATATCTTTGCTTCTCGTCCTATCCTTTTGCTAAGAACATCTATGACACAATCACAATCCACCTATACTTTTATGATTACTCTAAATATCCCTCTTCCATTCATCACAATCCACCTACGCTTTTATGACTACTCTAAATATTCCTCTTCCGTTCATCACTTCTATGCGCATATAAGTCATATAACTTGAAGCAAAAAGATTTGAGTGTAAAATATTCGCTGATGAGCTGAGGAGTTTTACAAGTTGACCATCAAACCCTTTAACAAAGAAGAAGATGAAAACAAGATTATTGGGCATGTAAATAGCCTTAGGTTTCGTACTCAAGATGAGTTAAGTATGTTTAATTTGCATTATGTAGAAGCAGGTTATTTAAGGACTTTCAGGGGAAATTGTCATGAAGACAAGGTGTACAAGGAAGTGGAAATGGTGGCCGAAAGAAAATTGTTGCGAAAACCAAAGAATCCAGAAACGAGTAAGTAACAAGCTCCTCACAGCAGACTTAAAGAGGTCACTCTTATTCTCATGGATGAAAAGAATATTGATGAAGGAACTGTGGCAGAAGATTTGAATGAATTTGTTTGTAATGTTCCCAATTTTGTAAGTCAGCATTATATGTGAATAATTAATTTAATGATGTCGGAAAAAAACTAAAATAAGAAGACAACTTAAATTAATTATTTAAGTGGAGCAAAAGTAACTCAAGTTAGAAAAGTTTAAAAATTAAATAAAGTTACTTTTGAATTTCAAAATAAGAAATGAATTGGAAATTAAAAGAGAAGAAATTCGAAGAGTTAGGCCAACAGAAAGCCAAGGGTCATGGCAAAGGTAAAAAAGAATGTTGGAGCATTGTTTTAGCAGGCTTGGATATTTTCTGGTTTTAGAAAGCTTGGCTTTCTGGTAACTTGGGGACGAAAACCCTCATGATTTCAGAATTGGATGAAAACCCAATTTTTGTACTAGCAAAGTCACTCAGATTTTGCAGTTGGGATTAGTGATTGAAGCTTATGAAATTTTCTTAAGTCTTCTATGAAGACAAATTCTCAAATATTGGTGATTATTTCTGATTACTTTATGATATGAATTAATGTTTATTTCTCAGTTTTTTGTGGTCGATTGGTTGAATTTTTTGACAATTTAGATGTTGTGGAGGTATTGATGCTGAACGGAAAAGGATGGTATTTTAAAAGTGTCAAATAGACTGTTTAGTCTCGTGGACATCATTAAAATCTTTCATTTATTCAATAAGGAAATTTGATTTATTGAATTGGCTGTGCTTTTAACGTGGCCTGGAAAGCATCAAATGGCTTCAATGAAGAAAAATCATTTCGCTGAAGACAAATCATTAAGCATACTTCAAGACAGAAACATATGAATAAGGCACATATTATATATAGATCTGAAGAATATCTCTCGTCCCTGAAGTAGCCGTCTTGCAGCCATTTCATTAAAGATTCGTGGCATGTATGAATTTTAAGAGCCCGATATTTTAAGAGGTTGTCGTGAATTGGAAGGGAGACCTATTCGTTGTGGTCCATATGCAGCTTAAAAAGTAATTTATGAAGACAATTTTTGGAGCCGTCTCTTAAAGAGAATCGTGAGAATAGATATTAAAGGAGTTCGCAAAAAGCTGGGCATTTGATATGTTCATCGGGTCTTGGCTTGAAAACGCCACTCTATATCTCCAGTCGTATGAGACTTGGCACTGTGCGGGATAAAAGAAAGATCTTTCTTCCATTGCTAATTTACAGCACATCGGTGATGAAATGAAGTAATGAGAAATCTATTAGCAAGGGGCGGGTTTCTATCGTTTTGCAAATGGAGGAGTCGTTACTCTATATTTAGCAGCAATAATGATATAAAGAAACAGAGATAACGATTCACAAGAAGTGGATGACTAATTTTTGGAGTGGCCCGATATGAAGGAATAAGACTCTAAAGCCGTCTTGCCTGAAGGAAAAAGCGAACTAAATTGAATGCCGAATAAGAATGGCTTAGCGTTGGAAATCAAGACCGTCGCTTGATGATCAATAGACTCAGGAGCTGCTGCTTTATATTGAAGTTTGATAATAGATATAGTGGTGTTTTAAGATGGCTGTAATTGCTTTTGTCATAGAAGAGAGATACTGACGACAAATAGTGGATATATCGTAGGCTTATTAGTTCACCGAATTCATATATGTTGGAAAATATATAAGATGAGTGATTTTTAATAGAAGAATCGAGATGCTAGAAAGTCTCAAGTCTTCGAAGGGAACTTCTGACATTACTTAACAGGTCAACCATGTAATTGTAATTATTTAGAATTGTGGCATTTGAGGAACTGTCGAATGGGTGATTTGTCGTGCGTTGCTGGAAAAAAGAGTCTTCAATATTTGAAAGAACCGCAGATACTGAAGCCGTAATTGGGAGTCATAATTTGGAGTCTTCAATATTTCATGAGCCGCAGTTATCGAGGAAGATTCGTGATTCAATAAGTCCTTTTGGTTAAAGCCGCCGCCTCATGAAGATTTGTGTTGTCAAAGAAGTTGACGTGGAGACGCGAGTAGGCTTATGAGTTGGCAAGTTTAGAGTTGGCATTGCACATTCATTCATCGCTAAATTTAAAGGTGGGAGTCGTCGCTCTACTTGGAGAAATCGTGATTTCTTGATGTTGGGCCTTTAGTTCAAGTCATAGTACAATTTGTTTATGTACTCAATATGCCAAAGATATAAAGATATATACATTTTTGCACATCTTTGTAAATTGTGTTGGTAGTATTTATTATGTTCAATGTTCTATGTGAGTAATCTGTAATTAAATCGAAATTGGAACTACCCTCGAGACTACCTTCCTGTAGTGGCTTATTGTGGAAATAAACGTTAAGTGGTTGTATAGTATGAATGGTAATTCAAAACAGCTGGTTGATTAACTGTTTGACAAAATGCCCGGACTAGATTGGTAGAAAAAAAAAAAAATTACTCAGAGCAAGGTAGCTCTCTACATTGGTATCAAAGCCGTAGATTCTGCCATCAAGTGGGTTTAATCACAAAAGTTTAATAGCAGAAAATTTTCTGATCAGTTTGAGGTTGTCAACTGTTTGCTTGTACTTTTTTGGTTAGTGTCCAGCATTCATCATTCTTGGCATCTTCAGTATGTTGGGTGTTTTAGTAGAGATGAAGAATTCTATGGAGGAAATTATGACAAAAATGATGCAAAGTTTTGAGAAATGTGATAGGGCTTTAACGAATCTATTAGAGCATTCAAGAGAGATAGACTCTCTCATTACAGATGAGGAGAGGGCAAAGACTAAAGGGAAAGAATCTTTCAATACGGGGAAAAAAGAAATCAGTAGGAATGAGCTCAGAAGATAAAATCGTTGTTTCACATGTAGAGAAATTTGGGAGCCTAACCACCAATTCACGGATGAAAAGGTGAATAGGTCTAAAAAAGAAAAGACAATCACGGAACAAGTGGCTGAAATTGTTCCTAATGTCTTTGAGGTTACAAAGTTTGAAGATAGAGTTAGCTCTTCAAGTATTTCCATCAGTGAAATGAAATATATTGATCTTCATGATAATGTTGAGAAAGAGCAATCTGCTGTTTTGAAGTTCACCAAATCAGCAAATGAGGAGATAGGGACAAACAATCAAAAGAATGATTTTCATAATGTTTCCTTGCAGCAGTGTAATACCATGGATATTGAGGAAAAAGAACTTCTTGATGTTTCTACAAGTAAGGTATGCAAAAGTCTTTATGTTGGTGATGTAGAGATTGTTTTTGATAATTCTTGTTCCTTTGAGGATAATGTGTTTGACCATAACGCTGTCCCAACATTTTCACATGAGGATTGCAAGGCATCAACTAGTGAATACAATGATGTTGAGGATGATATGGTTCCTACAAATGGAAGTGTTATGACCTATTTCACACATCACCCCATTGCAAATGGGGACCCTCAGTAGTTCGCTCTGAGTTGCAATTTCATAAGTTCTTTTTCTCCAAGAGTTTCATGTTAGAGTTTTGAGATGTCACCCAAGCCAAGTAGAGAATTTGAGTCCGAAACTGTGCATAGACGCCATGGAAGTGCTCAAAAGGTCCAGAAGACGAGGATCGCCTGTGCTTTGAGTCAATTCTGACACTTCCCTTTTTTAGGGATTTTTGTTTTTTTGCTTTTTTGATTTTTTTATTTTTGGCACTCTTGGACCATTCTGGACTTCCTATTTTTTAGGGATGCTTTTTGTTTTTTCTATTTTTGGAAAGTTTCTATTTTGGGGTCCCACTAGTCATGAAGTCAACGCAACAAAAAATCAAGCCTTTAGAATGAGAAAAGCAAGTAAACAATGAAAATGATCAAAAAGCAATGAAAAATCACGAAAAATCAAGGTATATGGCGAAGGTTTGATGATCCAAATTCATGGCAATCAAGGATAAAAATAGTCCAAGTCTGAAGAAATTTGCCCAAAGAAGACAATGGCCAAGAACATGGCAAGTCCACCTAGAAGAGGAAATGGGATGGCAAAGAGCATGGAAAGTCTGCTCTTGCCTATGGCAAGGACAAAGCCAAGTCCGCCATGCCTTGACCAAGGAAAAGACAAAGTCCACTTGGAAAGAAAAGTAAATGGCAAGGACATCTTAAAGTCCGCCCTAAGGAAGATAAGACAATGGCAAAGAGAATGGCAAGTCCGCCCTTGCCTTGGAAAAGTCAATGGCAAGGCATCAAAGAAGTTCGTCCTTGCAAAGACAAAGGCAAGTCCGCCATAAAGAAGACAAGACATGGCGAGACATCTTGGAAGTCCGCCCTAGCATCATGGCATGAAACTTCTGAAGTCTGCCCACCTCGGGAATGACTGGCAGGATGAGGAGAAAGTCCGCCCAAACCAAAAGAAGATGGAAAAAGCTACATGAAGTCCGCCCTCAGCCTTGGCATAGAAAGTTTGAAGTCCGCCATGCTTTGGCAAAAACATCTTGAAGTCCGATTTGGCATATAAATCATAAAGTCCGCCCTGGCTCAAGGAGATGAATGAAATGACTTGGAAATTAAATATTTAGCCATGGGCAAATAATTTAAACGGGTTGGAAAAGAATTAAAAAGGTTGGAATTTTAATACTTTGGACATTTTATTATTTATTTTCCAACACTTAGGAAAGTTTATTCAATGCCAAGAGGAAATATGGAAAAAAACATCTCGAAGTCCAAAGAAAAGATGGCAAAACCACTAGAAAGTCTGACTTTGGTAAGAAATAAATGAAATTCGCCATAGTTAAGTGATTTTGAAGAGTTAAGAATTAAAAGGTTGGAAAATCGAAAAATCTACACATAAAATCTTTAATTATTTTCCAACACTTAGAAGATTTCGAACTCCAAGAAGAAAATCGGGAAGATTGGAGGAAATTAGAAACTTGCCTTGGCGAATGAGAAGAAAACAAGTCTAAGTTCAATGAACTCAAGAGAAAAGATGAAACTGCTAAAATAAATCAAACTTCTCAACCTTATAATGAGTTTCAGCAAGTCATTTTCAACTCACAAGTTCGATTGGAAGGAGAATTAAGCTCTCTCCAAATCACGAGAGATAGATTTTTTTCAAGAGATAGAATTTTTTTTTTGGAGATTGAGTAATTTTTCAAGGCAAAGGGCAAAGAAAGAAGTGAAATTCTGAGTTGAAGATCGAAGTTTTCAAAGGAATAGCTTGCTTTTTCGGTGATAAAGATAGATTTTTCAAAGTTCGAAGCTGAATTGCCATCCAAAGAGTATAATTCCAGATTTTAGAGTTTGATGGAATTCTTTATTGTTTTCTTCTGTCTTTATTTATCCTCGCAAAAATTTACTAAGTGTTTTTATTTTTTTAGCTTGCTTTTTGCAGAAATTTATCTTTTCAGCAAGCTGAAAATAAAAGACTTTCGAATAAAGGCTTGAAAAACCAGATTTAAAAGTCTTGGCACAATGTTAATTCTTTTATATTTATTGCAGGTTGATGACCATCTCGAGAGAATCTTCAAAAAAAACACAGATGAAGTTCACAAGCAAAGGAGTTCAGCCAGAATCAAAAATTAATTCCAAGTGGAAGAACGTCACGGACACCAATCTTGGACATGTGGACCTCGAGGAATTCAGGAAAAGATGGACTCCTGCCGACAGCCATTGCTCAGAGAATGGTGCGGAATGGTATCTCGCAGGCAACTGGATTTCCTCTGGCTGTACAGTGCGCTAAGCTGATAGTGGAATGCGCCAAACATTACAACCCGCAAGAAAGACAAATCATTGCGCCTGATGGAAGAATTTTAGCACACCTCAGAGAGTTGGCTATCCAAGAAGCATTCGGTATTCCCAGCTACCACCGAACCTCATATAAGACTCGGGAAGAGACAAGGAAACTTTTCGAAGACCAAAGGGATCAGTGTGCTACCAATCTCAACAAGGAGTGGTTGGAGAAGCCAAGACCTTCTATAAAGAAGATGCCAAGAAATTACGCCGAACAGATTTCAAGGAAGATTATGGCGATATTATTTTTCTATTGAAGAGGATAGTGAGCAACCCTCAAGGTGCACTATTCGAGACATGGATGTACTTTTTCATCGGCGAGATCACCTCCGGTGTTAGAATGTTCAACTAGTCGAGGATGATCAGTGACACCATCCATGAGCAGCTGATGAATTTGGAGAAGACCAAATCATTTTATATGAGTTCTTATGTTATCTATCTACTGGCAAGGACTTATAGATATCCGGGATTGATCTGCCGAGGTGTTGTAGGCAACAGGGAGGACGAGTTCAAGGCATATGATTGCTACCCCCAATTGTAGCGGGCTGATAAATCTCACTTCAAAAGAGCACATGATGCATTCCTAATGTACATTACAAGGATATTGCAAGGAGGGGCACATCAAAGGTTGACCCACGAGGCTAAGAGCCTTATAAGCAAATACGGATCCTGGTATATCCAATTTCCGAGGTTCACTTACATCAGAATTCAAGGATTCACCGGATGTTCGTTCAAGCTCCCGATTTATCCCACCAACAAGATGATTTTGCTTGATGTTCTTCAGCAACTAGAAACGTATCAAAACTTCCAGAGAGCAAAAAGTAAAGCAACCATCACTTTCCCATTCTTTATCGAGAACATGGAGGAATCTTGCCCATCGGCACAAGCAGCTGAACATGCCAGGTTAGAAATGCAATGGTATCCCTCCACGTCATATCGGTCCAGAGCTAATTTTGACCCCCACCTTCACATCGGGGTTGTGAATGGACGGAAATACAAACACAAGGTAGACCTGGAAGACTACTGGGCCAATGCTGTAGATAAATTTGACGTTAGAAAAAGACTATGGTCTAGACTGTCGATTAGCTTAATCAGGACAACCGAGCTCTTCCGAGTGCCGGATCAACTTGAAGATGATGGCGAATATATTCAGCCGGGTTTTGATGAGAATCGGCCTCTTATTCCCGTACGGCGGTCAAAACCAGAACTTGCAGACTTGACCATCTTGATGAGACCAGTTATCAAGTATTCACAATGGTGGGCAGACCAACAGATCAAAGAGCTAAGGTTGAAGGGTGCGCCTCTGACTTACAATTTGATGGGCAAAGCAGAATCTTACTCTTCAAATGCGAATGCATCCCAAGGTGATGAGCCAATCGAGAGCACTAATCCCAGGAAAAGGAAGGAGGCAAAAAGGAAAGCAGATTGTAGATGAAGAGCCTACTCAAAAGAAGCAAAGACCAGAACCTCCTCATTCTACAGTGTCTGCAAACATGAACGAGATATTAGATATTGATGAATCATTGGGAGACATAAGGATTCCTTCTCCCATTCCTATCCAGTCAGAGGATGATGAACCTCCATCTCCCACAGGCTCAGAAATACTAGAATCTGATAATGAAATTGATATTTTGGACAGCGAATTCCAAGAAGGAATGATTTATGCCCTCAAAGGAATTCAAGAGATTCCAGGTGCACAGGATATTCAAGAAGAAGAAGACACCGAACAGCCTACTATCCTTGATTGGCTGAAGGACAGATTGAAGATAAACGAACAAGCAGAAATTCCAGAGGAAGACAACATGGCCGATTTCTTGGCTAGATTGGAAGCAATTAATGTAAAGAAGCTTGCCAAAATGTTTTCTACCATCCAAAGAGACGAGGCCGGCCATCATACAGTACAAATTGTTGTATCGATAGTTGAGAAGTCAAGGGAGGATATTACTCAAGAATATGCCATCACCACTGTCGATTTGGGCCCAACCACCAAGGGTCAGGAAGTGGAAGACTTGGATAATTTGGTTAATTCTATCAAAGCGAGGCTAGAAAAGGAGGTAGCAAAGAAAAAGGAATACACACGGGAGGTTGAATGCCTAAAATAGTATATTCAGTATTTAACCAAGCCTCTTGATCAAGCCAACTCGGCAGCTCCTCCATTGTTGAACTCTACCTAGGAGACTTTCGAAGAAGAGAAGACCACAGCCAAAGAAACTAAAGAATGGATAATTGGCAAAAGTGAAGAAGTGGTTGTGTTTGTAGAGAAGCTGGTATTGGCATATGGGCAAACTTCTTTACTTTCAAGGATTGCAGCTTTGGCGGAAGCGTGGGACAACATTCAGGATATCCAGGATAGAATTATTCCATGTCTCAAAGTGCTGAAAGGAGTTCCCAAGCAAGAACTAGTTGATGGAAAGGTGATTGCAGTATGATTTCAGTAGCTGGTACTGGGTGCTGATTGCAAAGAATGAAGTCCTCGAGAAGGTGAAGACTGATACCATTAGAGTTAAGGAGTGGACGAAGGAAATCCGGAACAAGATCTTACTTGTGGCTGCAGATGCACTTGAGAAAGACAATGTTCAAGCAAATGACATGCAGCTTGAAAACTTGAAGCACAAAGTGCAAGAAATTTTCTTCACCACCACTGGGCCGATCCTCAAGCAAAATTTGGCTAAGGCAGCCGAATTCTTGACCATACAGCATGCCTTCCATCGACAGGAATCAGAGTGGGAAATGGCTTTTGCAGAATGTGCAGATGATTTGGACCTACTAGAATAGAAGGTCAATATGTTGCCACTTGGCACGATCGAGGAGGTCAACACAATAGTTTCTAGGTTTATCCAATACAATGACACTCAGGAGGATAAGGATGCGCCCCCTCAAAAATAGCTCCTCACACCACTTCACTCATAGATCACTGATTGTATTCCTGGAGACCCTAATTAGGGTTACTTTGTTTTAATCTTTGTCATTGATCTTGGATCAATCTTTTATTTTAATTCCAAAACTCTATATAAACTCTCATTTTTCATTTCATTGTATGAGAGAGAAACTTATGAAATTGTTGCTTATAACTGCTTTGAGAATAAAAGTTCATATTGCATGAGTTGCTTTGAATCCTTCTATTGTCAAGTGGTTGCATTAAACATATTTTTCTTCCACCTAGAGTAGACTAAAGTAGTATTTGATTCGAATGCATGTTAGATGAATGATAGATTGATAGTATAGATTTGGTGAAACTTCTGCTCATACTTTCTTTGAATGGATGATTTTTGTTCAATGCGTAAAGTTAGACTGAGCTCATAATGTGGATGCTTCAATGCTTACTGTGAATAATATTGTTCTACTGATGGTATCATTCATAGTACAAAAATATTAAGCATAAATCCTAGAAGATTGCACTTGCTTTGTGTAGTTGTCGTAAGCGTGGCGAAACAAAGTATTGTTCTTGGTTTCACTTAATCCTTACCGTCTCTTGATTTCATATGAGTAGTATAAGATTTCTAAACCCCTATCCCTTTTTCCTTTTTTTTAGAATCTCAAAATTGAAAATCCCAAAAGGATAAAGCATTCAATGTCAAATCCACCTAAGTCCTCACTCATGAGTAATTTGTCAAACATAGGTCCCTTTGTGTTATCAGCAAATCACAACGCCCATTGAGCTTATCCACACGTCAAGACCTGACTGAAAAAACATTGGAATTGCCGTATGATCTTTCTTGCAATCTTAGCATACGTGGTAGTTTTTCAAAAGAGGATAGAGCGTCTTTGGACTCCTTATTCTAAACGTGTCTAGTGTGTCACAAAACGCACATCAACAAGAAGCAAAACAAAAAATTTATTGTATGGCAGCCCATGTCACATTGATGAGCTTGATCAAAGACCTCTTGCATTGCAAGACTTGAAAATCCAGCTTGTAGAAAATAGTTTGGTGGCATCAAAAGAAAGGGAACAAGAAATAGATAAGCTCACTCTTGAGCTTACATCTACAAAGGAGATTTTGGAGAGTACTCAAGTGACTCTTCAAGAAGTAGAATTTCAGTTCACTACTGCAAATCAGATTATGGAGCAAGAAAATGAGGAAAAAACTAATGAAATTAGGCAAGTTAAAGTTGAGTTTGATGAGCTTTATATTGATTTTGATTTAGAACAAACTTCCAAGTTGGAAAATACAAAGTTAGAACAACAAGATAAGTAAATAGAAATTCTTTTCAGCTTACTAATAATCCTCTTTTTGAGTTGGATGCTGAAACTATATTTAATAATCCACTTTTTGTGATGGAGGATCAATCTCCACACATAGGTATAGATTGCAGCCATGAGATAGCTGATATAATAGGTGATGAAGATAGTTTTCAGCTTGATACACTTCATGAATCAGCAGTTATTGAGGAGCTTTTAGTGTTGGATGAAGGAGTATATGAAACCTATGAAGACACCATTGGAAGGGATAAAGAAAGTGTGGATTTTATGAGTGTTAACAGCAGCCTATTGTCTTGGTATGGGAGTGATATATCTCTTGGAAATGTGAATAGTGATGACCATCTTGAAATGGGAGAAGGTGTGCATGAGATCCATGAATACACTAATGAAAGGTATGAACTATATGCTGATTTTATGGTTGTTAACAGCAGTCCATTCCCTCTATATGATTTTGGTTATCATGTGATGATGGATGAAAGTCTACCCAATTCTAATGCTATGTTTGATGAAGAATACAAGGTATGGGATCCATGTAAACTTTCAAGACCTATTTTGAGGATGGGCTTTAGGCAAAATGTCAAATTTCAAGTTGCTGTTCACTTTCCAATCAGCCAACACATGATTTTTGTTGCTTGCAATCAGATGGTTTGGTTTTTGTTTTCAAACAATAGGTGTAGTTTTCATCAGTGGAGGCTTAACGATGATGTTAACTTTGGCAATGGGGAAGTCTCTTCAATGAATTTATGGCTCACTATCCCTATGCATACAAGAATTTTTCTTCATTACAGATGTTGCTTCAGTATTGCAATTCTGATTTTTACAAATTTGGCGGATGAGTTGATTGAATTTCAATATTTGATGATTATATGGCAGTGAAGTATGTCAGAATTTTCAAATACAATTCAGAGGGAATTTAGTTTGGGGACAGAGGTTGATTATTTTGCAAGGCCACAAGACGGGGCGAACTCAGATTTGGTATGTTGAGTTGGTTATTTCTATCAGAGTGGCGCAACGGCAACTTGGTAGTCACTTCTAGAGATTGGTTTGGGATCCTGGAATCAGCCGGTTTAGGTGGTTTGTGGTTGTGCTGACATTGCTTGAGGACAAACAATATTTGAGAAGAGCGGACTGTAATGTTCCCAATTTTGTAAGTCAGCATTATATGTAAATAATTAATTTAATGTTGTTGGAAAAAAACAGTTCATCGTGATCCTTGTATTAGTATGAGATTGGGAAATAGCAAGGTTCTAGTTGTGAATAGGACACAACACTATGCTCAGTTGGGTTGTCGCAGCCAGTACCAATCTCTTCGTTCAAAGGGAGGACCATCTATCGAATGATAGATGTGCGGGGGACCGCATTAATAGTCTGTGGTTGGCGGAAAAGCACCCGAGTGATGTTTTTCCTCCACAGCAGGCGACAGATACACCAAGATTTGAAAGGAAGGGAACCTGGACCATCTTACTACTATTTGTGCAAAAGTTTACGAGCTATGTATGTAATTGTTTTACTTTTGTACTCTAATTTATATTTGCAATGAAAATGGAATTCATGTGGAAATATATATTGTAACTTGCATGTATTTATCAATAAAGAAAGGAAGAATTTTATTGTAATGTCTTTGTTACTTGTTACTTTTATCTGTATTGTAATGTCCCTTGCCCGATTTGCCATAGAATTCACTTGTTAATTAGGTTTAGGGTTTCTTCTTTCCAAATGAATGTTCTTTTTAATGAAGTAATCTTGGTTTGAAATCTGCATTCACCATATTAACAACATTTCCACATACACATTTATCTATTAGCATTATCTAGATATCTAAAATATAAGCATTAACATTATTGCAATTTAACAAGCAAGAGGAGTGTCATGGGTGGATCCGTCCTGAAGCCCTCATGTTAGGCACGGGAGATTGTCTACCACAATCCTCCTTTCCTAACGGCTTAGTACCTGCATTCTCCACTCATGGCAACACCTCAGAAGACACTTGCTCTATTAGGAGAAAGGAACCATAAAGTCCATAGTGGTCTCAAAGCCTACCACCCCTCCATGGCCTTAGCGGAATCCTTAAGTGGAACCCCCACCCCTCCATGGCCGTAGCGGAATCCTTAAGTGGGGTTTTTAGGCACCACTCACCCATGGCTCGCCCTCCCTAATAGAATACAAGCACGGAGAAGACAATCTTTTAGCAATCAAATACATTTGCATTTATCATTGATTCTCTTAAGTCCATATAAACATCGTTATCATCATAATACTAAAGAAAGCACACCAATAATCAAATGAGCCATATCTATTCCTTATATTCAAATATGCTAAATATTATTGCTAAGTGAATACATCACCTGAGTTGTTATATCTTTCCATGTTTCCTTACTCGCCTCCTTCCTTATACTGAATTGATCATACGGTGAGGACAATTCATAAATATACATAATCTACTTATGTTTATATTAAAGAGTCATCATTACTTATATTATATATATATACTTCATATACATATATATATATATATATATATAATTATTCTTTTACTTATATCCATTAGTATTCATATATATATGTTTATATACTTATTCTTTCCTTATTCATATATAGTCTTTTTTCATTGCATATTATTCATTATAAAATTTATCTATATCTAGGCATATATACTTGTATGCCTATTAAATGATATGTATATATATTAAATGGCTCTATATTCCAATACATAACAATCATTGTTGCTGCTGTTCTGTTTTTCAATGTTTTTCCCTCTTGCTTATTTTCCTTCTTTCTATTTATACCATTCAAGGTAGGTGACTCATGGGGGGAATGTATTGTTTGGTGAAAGAGATGACTTTTCATAAAATATATCCCTTTGTTAGATTTAATTGCTGCCCTTTTAAACTTGTTAAATGTTTGTTTATTTTATTTGTTATTTATTTATTATACTTTATATTTTATGTTTGTTTATTTAGATATTATATTTATGATTTTATATTTGTATTATATCATATTTATGATATGGATTATAATATATGTTATTCAATGATGAGAATAATGGTTAAATGGTGATTATATTTATAATCATAATATAATAATAAATTTGCTACTAAAATATATATATTTGTATTTCAATATTTGTTTATTCCTTTGTTCTTTTTCGGGGATATGACATGTATAAAGTGAAATGTTGAAAAAAAATTATTACCCAAGGGTGGGGTTGTTACAAGCACAATCTGAATGAAGCCATCAATTAGTGCAATTGTGCCCAGCACTAGAAGCTGTCATGAAATGGTCCAGTCTCATTAGTTGTTGGGTTGATAAAGTGAGTTTTTCTCTGTATTTACAAAATAGCATTTTGTGTAATGGTGTGACAAAGTAATCCTCAAATCTGTAGTACTCTGCAAAATTGTAGTGCCTATACATTTGTCTGCACCATAGTTGCACAGGTCTTCTTCTACCTTTTTGGTTACTTTGTGGGTGTAATACCTACGGATCTTCAACTTATGGTTAGGCTTTCTCATGTGTGTAGATAAATTGTCTGAAATATTTAGGAGCACGTGAAGTTTTATACTGTGTAAGCTCATTGTATATCTCAGGAGACACATAAGCACCAAGATCATATGTAATAATTAGTTTGAAAAAATGCAGCAATTCACAAAGCAAAACCATTGTAAGCTGATACACCAGTCTATCATTATCAAAGCCAACAACTTGGCAGAAAGCTGAAGAAGTGACCTGGAAGCATTCATTGAACATGTCTACCTTGAAAGGGTCCATCAAACTATCATCCATGTTCCTCTAAGAACACAACTTTCTGTCCACATTAAAAATGTACTTTTGGAAATCCACATTCCTATATGTTGCCTTATCTGCATTATACTTGATTTTGAGGACTTTTTCATCCACTCCCTTTAGGTTATCAGTTTTCAGATCAAATGCCTTCCTAATCGCAGGGGCATTCAAGTCCAGGACAACTTACCCTCCTCCTTGATAACAACCCTTTCATGAGTAGAGTATATCTATCTGCTGTCCAAGTTATAATGATCAGGTTTTTGAAGCAATTACAGACTACAATTTTCCCAAAGTCATCCTCACAGATATTATTCACAAGTGCCTTTCCCCTGCTTCTTGTGTGTCTATGAATAGGTACCACTCATTTCCCCTGATATCTTTGAAGAATTTCTAAGGTTTCTCCTCCTTCTCTACAACCCTCCTGGACTTCTTGGTCAAAAAATGTAAATTTCAGATTCCTCCTACTTGACTAGCAATTCTCTTTTCAGCTACACACTTTTAAGGAGACTAGGGTTTTAGGTTTACAGAAATAAGAAGATTTGTGTGTCCAAATTAAGGCCACAAATATAACTACTAGGGTCTGTACGGACAATGAACCACACTCAAAAAAAAAATTACAACCAACGACAAAGACCAATACCTCCTACTTAAAATTAAGATACAAGGGTTTCTAATCTGTGAATTCTCAAAATTAAGAATAACAACCCTAATACCCAAAGCAAAACCGAATAATGTTTTCTACAGCAGTAATGAATCCTGTGTGACTAAAAAAAACACCTTGTGCAAATTCAGGACTCTAACAATCTCTCAATTTAGAATTGTGGGCAAATTCGGTTTAAAAATCCAGAATTCACCTTAATTATGCTTCAAACCAGAACATTATAATGGCAAGACCTCTGGGTACTACTATTCAGTTCCTTGAGTTTCTTTGGCTCACAAACTGGTTCACATTAATCATCTTGAAATTGCAAGAATCACTTAGACAATGTAAAACGATTTAGGTTATGTTTTAGCTTTTAATTATTAAGTCATTCAACTTCAAAAGCAGACATTAATGACAGAAGCATTAATTCCCACATGCTTGGCTGGTAGATACCCCCCATTAGATTTCAAATCAGTAGTGTTTGCCTATTCAGACTTATTATTTTAGGTTTCTGGTAATGCATGCTTGGCTTCATCAGTGACTAGCATAATACCTGTCTTAGATCAATGGATGTAGATGGATCAGGGATTGGAATGATGGCCCACTGTAGCAAGTGCGATCACTGGATCTAAAGATTTAATCTACCTTTGATTGCCTCTTTAAATTTAATAGTTTTAATGCTTAATTGATATCAGTGAAACCTCAATCGCAGATCAACAGCCCTTATTTATCCCCTTTGGATGATCCAATGGTCATCAACTCGTCAGAGATGGAAAGTTGAGTACCTTTATTGGATCGCAGAATATCTGATCAAAGGGAAACCTTCTTCACTTTGAATCACTCATTTGCTGATAAAGAATTTTCCCTTTGACCTCATAACCATGAATGTCGAACATCTGATTAAAAGCTTCACCCATAAGGCCTACAAAGAAATGTAATAATCTGGATCAAATCAACAGTTGTCAGATTTTCACTCATCAAGAAAATATCTACTTTTCATATCAGCAAAAAGCAGAACAAAGGGAATCAATGAATGATGTGTGGGTTCCATCCAACCTGGAATGGTCTAAAACTCATTAAAATACTGGGGACAAATAAACGAAACCAATCTTCATGAGAATATACTTCTCTAGCAATCATCACTCATCCACCAAGAAGTATAGAAATGAACTCATGGGTCCCAAGTGTTGAATCTGAAAAGGGGGCATTGCATTGCATGACAGAAATATAAGTGTGAATTCTTGGTAGGATTTATCTACAATTATCTTCCTATTTTTTTCACTTCTTTTCTTCAAAAAATGAAGAAAAGTTTTCGCTGTTGTTTAAATTTTTCTTTACTCTTCAATTATTCATAAATCGTAACTACATGAGTCTTGACAATATCTACCATGAACGAACTTCAAGCTTATATTTCCCTTACCATGGAAATTCAAGCCAGTTATTCCTTTATTTTCTGATTATGTTACAAAAAAGAACTTTAATTTGAGGCATGAAATTAATAATATTAGCAGAATTTCAGCATCCCAACAAACCTGTCTCAAGGAAAGATTCCACAGCTGCAGCAAATCTTGTGTTATTTAAGGAGTTCAATACAACAGATTTTACCTGAAAAAAGATACAAATCCTCAACAACAGAATCTTTAAATAGAGTATAGAAATCAGGTATTGTACTTTGAAACTTTCAACAACCTGTACTTTGCTCACCTCTCGATATGAACAAAATATGTAACCACATGATAATACAGCGAAAGTGGCCAACAAAGATGGATTTTGTTTTGAGATGTAGACACTGAGTCCCGTACCCAACTGCAAAATAAAGAAAAGAAGATGTAACAAAATTGTTTTAAGATATATATAAAGGGCTACAATAAAACTCACATACTAGAACAGAAAGACAACATGGACTCCTTTGAAAATGTACTTGTCCTTTCACTAATCACTTTCAAACACAAACTTTTGGCTCTCATAAACAGAAAACCCATTCATAAAGATGCACATCTTCTACTTCACAAGTACAAGAGAAATATTAGAATTAGAATTAGACTGTATAACAACTTACCTTGGTTCATAACAGAGATATATTTAGTGTTCATGTAGGTTTATAGTTTAGGCATGTGGGGGCACCTTAGCTGCTTGAGAAAGAAAGAAATGGTATTTTATCTTCACAGATTTACCAAAATGGTCCCAGAAAAGAGAAAATCTAACCTAACAAAAGTACCAAATTATATTAACAGGAATAATCACTAATTAAGCAAGATACAATACACATTGGTACAAATTACAAACCATAACGCTGAGGTTGGAGGCCCTAGTATAAAAAATAGGGAAGCATACGAAAAATTTGAAGCTTCCAGTGAAGGAGTAGCAAGTAAATACCAAACATCCAACAGAAAGAGACTTGTCTAGCACAAAAGAACCTGTCACAGATGTCATCTAGACGGAGGCATCATCTGAGAGGCTCTACTAGGAAGTTCTCAGTGGTAACCAAGGACTACCAAAGACCTCCTAGAAGAGATGGAGGAACTTGCATGGTTGCACCAACTCAATGTCAATGAGTCTAGTATACTCTAGGATGATCAGATCTGGCACAAGTCCTATGAAGGAGCCACAGATGCCGTGACCTACAAGTGTACAAAGCATAATGTCTCATTAATCTATAGCTGCAATCCTAAGTATGTCTGATAACCAAAGTGTGCTTCATAGGACAACAACCAGTAATAGACTCAAAGGCTGTATGATGATCTCGTAGATCCAAATGAATTTTGAAACATATGTGATAAACAATGCTAAAAATTTCTGATCTAGATATCTAAAACAAAATCACACAAGCAACCCCTTGAATCTTAGAACAGACAATAGTATCTCTACTAATCACAACATGATTTCTTGATTGAAAAGACAGGATGTCTTTGTATTTCAATCTCATACAAAGAACAAAGTTTTGCAAATCCATACATTCAAAAGAACACGGTGATGAGAGCAAATTATGATTCAGCAAGGATGAAACCTAAGGTCATGTAACCAATGTTTGCAAAGAGAATCTGCAAAAACAATGATAGCATCTAAAGCATGGAGACAGTGCCTAAAGTCTTCACTTTCACCAACAATCTATGTAGGGGTGATCTTATTTGAATAGAAAAATTGATTCTAACTTCCCTATCTAAATTTGCTTCAAGAATCCATCAATTTTTCCCAGCTACCAGTTGCCTTGGCATCATTTAAAAGAAGCTGAGATATCAAACCTATTTCCCTCTTCAATCCACAGCAGTTATTACATATTAATTTACTATCTAATACACAAGATAAGATGGTATTCCTTTAAAACATCCTCCCTTTCTTGCGTAATTTGTAGATGATCTCACCATCCCAGGACTATTATGTAGTGGTTTATAAAGTTTAATGATATCAAGTTTCCACAATCCATAATGTTCTTTGCAATGATTTCTGGCTTTGATTGTGTGAAAATTCTCACACAATCAAAGCCAGAAATCATTGCAGAGGTTTATAAAGTTGTTAGTGAAGTATAGCATAACTGCTCTGAGTTTCAAAAATACTGTTAATAGACTAGTAATATTGAATTACAGATAATGACAATCGCTGAAAATGCAGACAGATGTCATGAGTGAGTAGACAAACCAAAACGCAGGCTCATAAAAACTGCATAATATAGTGTATAAATACTTTAAACCATTCGATATTGTATGAATTAAGTTAATTCTACTAGATATGCTGAAAAGAAAAAAGAGGCATGATAACTCACCAAATCTGCAATATTGCTAATGCACTCTCCTTTAGCTGTCACATCTCCAATGTTTTCTCCTCGGGCAAAAGCTCTGTATATATGAGAACGGGTTGATGTGGAAGTCACAGCAGCGATATTCTGCAATATCTTAATCATTTGCAAGCTACTCCAAATGTAAAGAATGATAACTCCAAAACTGATTTAAGATATTCCAAGTTTCAGATTACAGACTGACCTTAGCCACATTAGCAGCGCAAGCAAATGGCAAAAACAAATGAGGAGCTGCTGCTGTAGCCAACTCCATCCCAGCACCAAATTCCATAAAGAGGTCACTAGTAAAGCGAAGCTGTAATAAAGCATGCAGTGCTTAATGTGTATTGTATACAGTGATTGAGTATACAGTCAATTGCTTGTCACAAGAGTATCTTGTCACAAGAGTATTGTCTATGCAAAAATTATGTGTCAAAGAAAAAGGCATTTAAAGCAATTTATATTTGAGGGATGATCAGACATCTAATAACAGTTTCGCCATACCTGCTTCAGATGAGAGTCAAACTTTTTACCCTGACGTGCAAAGAGCATCTTTCCAATCCGTCCAGCCCCATCCTGTACACACACAAGTGTCTATTTACTAACAACATTGGAAATCTTGTCACACCAAACTAACCTCAATTGGCCAGTGCTTGCTATAGATACAACATCTCCAAAAAACGGTCAAAACCTCCTTTCCTATTTGAAATTTCATCAAAATCTCCAGGATGAAACTTGAGAGTTAAAAATGCACTACATCCATAAATAAGGGCAAATAGAAAGAAGTGATAAACATATATGTGACTTGAGAATAAAAATGCAATACATCCATAATTAAGGAAAAAATGGAAAGAAGCAATAATTGTATGTGCAAGCACTTGTCTTTCTAAACACTTCCCAATATTAATTTCAGAACTTCCAAGATCCAGCCTAGCAACCTCCCAATAATAATTCTAGTTTTTTTTACTGTTCAAGCTTTCCTGCTTTAAACAAAGGGATAAAGAGTGCATTAATTTTTTATTCAAGTGCAATAATTAAAGAGTCAAAGACAGTATCATTTGAGGAAACCTAGCTAGAACAATCAAATTTATATAGGGCTGACAAACATATAACTGAATTTAAGAGCTAAGCAGACTCTGATTGCCTACATTCTAAAGAGCAACCCAGATGCTATCATAAAGAATGACTTCACAATTGGGGATCTTAAAGGCATACTAGGCCTGTCAGAATTCAATCTTAGACTATTTGAGCTTCATCATGTAACAGAGCCCAAGTTGCATTAGAGGGTTTAGTAAATACAAGAAAATAAAAATTGCTCCAAGTTCTTTTATTTCTACTCTCAGTTGGAGATACGGTAAAAGCTGACTTACAGGAAAAGCAACAAAGTGACCCACAACAACCCTAGTCAAGATAATTGGAAAAGGGTGGCTAGAGAACCCCGTGAATGTACAAACAATGATACCTCCCTTAAATCTCATAGTGCACAGGACATCTGAACCTAAAGTCCTATTTGGTCTCCAATTCCTAGATAGGACAATACTGGATTCGGAAAGGGTTGTGCACATTCTAGATGTCTTAATGATTAAGTATTTAATAATTTATGCTTCTATATGTGTCCATGATCTATTTTTCAAACAATATGGGGCAGAATTTATTCAGTTTCTAAGATATGCATTTAATGGTTTTTAGTATTTTACAACCTTTTAGAGAGGTGTAATATACCCAAGCTAAGTAAAAAGTGATGCCAAACCCTGCAAGGATTGTAATTAGGCAACCTAACATGCTTTGATGAAGTGTCACAAATCAACTTAACCAGAAAGAATGGGAAAATGTTGCTGCTAAACCTCAAGGGTAAACTCCTTGACATGAGTGGTGCTTACAACAAAGTCACTAATATAAGAATGTATCACCTTGCAGTTAGAACCCAAAATATGCATGCAAGTCCAACACACAGAGATATTGGCAGATACCTTTAGATCCGAAAGACACAAACAAGATGCCATATCATGTCACTAAATAAGTATGAGTTCGCAACTATGCCCTTTAGCCATACTTCTGCCCCCAATGCTTTTCAAATGTTGATCAACACCATTCTAGAATATCTCAATGATCTTAATAATTAAGTGTTTATCCTTGTATATATTGATGATTTTTTTTTTACATAGTTATATGGAAAGAAATTATTTTCATAGCAATATGGTAATCACTGATTCTAACAACATAATTGGAAGCTTATTAACAAAGCAGGTGCAAGTTGAGATTTGCCTGACTTGTACAACTCTTAGGGCAGGTAGCATGGATGATGCTAAAGTTAGAACAGTTTTGGAATTTTGGATACCTATATCTGTCAAAGCAATTCAACAGTTTCTAGGTCTGCATGTCTTTGTAAAGAAACTCTTGCCAAATTATGCTTTGCTTCTCTTGCAACTCCATATATAAAAAATGTCAGTTTTCTTGGACTCGTGCTTATTAAGTTGCATTTTCTCAGAACAAAAGATCTCTTTCATCTGCCTCTCCTTTAGTACATCCAGGCTGTTCTCATCTTTCCATCATACATACAAATGTTTTGCATGTTGGTCTTGGTGCTCAGTTATTAAGTCAACTAAGAATTTGCATCTTCAACCTATACATATCTCAGTCAACCTTTATTTGAGCTAAAAAGAACTATTGAATTACAGGTGAATTTTTGGATGTATCATAGACTTTTGATAAACTCCATTCTTATCTTCAAGATTGCACACTATCGTGGAAGTAGATTATGCTATTCTTGAAACATTGTTAGCAAAGAAGAAGTTCAAATTCAAATCACAATTAGCAAGTAGGGTTTGGCATTACATTAATATGATTTTAAATTTCACTGTCAACTGCAAAATCAGACCATAAAAAATGCCTTACAACATGTTTCAATCCAAAAAATTTAAATTTGCGATGCCTAGAAAGCAAATCAAACCATATGAGACCAATTAGCCTATAGGCTAAAGTCAAGGAACAAGGAATATTTTAATTTGATTATTAAATATCATCCGACCAAGCATATTTTATGGGTAATACTAATTAATTAATTTAAGGAGTTTCACAAAGTGACTTTAGTGGGATATTTAATGAAGTTTAATGAGTCACTTTATTTCTCGAATTTAAATAAAATATTAAAAGTGCAGGAATTTGAAAAGTCATTATAGGTTTTCAGAAAAGGATATAAAAGTGCTTTTGAAGCTCATTTTTAGGAGGCTTGATTATTTTTATGAAAGTGGAGAGTTTTGGAGAACACAAAACCCTTGGATGAAAACCGAAGGGATGCTGGTTTCGGTAGTGCACGATTCTACCCTAGCTGATTGCTGAAGAGATCATACAGATTTCTTGCATCGATTTATAGTGATTGAGGATTCAAAAATTTGTGAAGTTTTGTTTCAAGACAGATTTCAGAGTTGCTTGGTTTTATGTATTCAGGGTAATATCTGAGCAAATAATTAATATTACCAATGTCCAGTTACAGCCATGGCAGCCGTACCATATATCAATTTATAGTGACAAGTATTGCTGAAATTATCGAAGGTATTTACTATTTTGGAGCTTAAAAGACCCCCATACTTTTCTTTATGTTAGCCGCAGCATACACTAAAAGAGCCGTACACCATTGAATGAATCGCATTTATTTGGGAAAGGTGTCATACATTCCTTGGGGTCAAACAAGGTGGCATGGGGTATTTGGAGGTCAAAGCAAGTCCAAACAAACATCGATTCATTCCCTATGTTGGGCACTTAACATAATCTGCTGTACTCTTCATTCAAGAGCCATCATACAAATAGTAAAGCTATCGTAGCATTTTAGGATAGGTTCGTAAAAGTAAAGTAGGGTGCTGGAGTTGGAATATCACAGCTCAAGATTTCCGAGTCAGAAATATATCGGCAGAAATTTATAAATATTTTAATTTAGTTGCTGCGAAACTTGTGAGTTATTTACTGTGCAAAAGCATCTTATAAAATAGCAAATATTATCTCCTTCTGTGTAATATTTCTCTGTAACCAAGTGATGTAATCATGGTTATCCATTATATGCAATGCAAAACATGCTACTTCAATGGTTTATTCTGAATATTCCCCATTTCAAACAGAATATGAGTTAAATCAGAAGTCCTGCAAATTGTTTGACGAAATGCCTGTGCACATGAAGTTATGAAATTGAAAAAATTGTGCATAGAAAATTAGTCAGGGATATTTCAATGTGGCTTACCTTAAGAACCCAGTTCACAGCAATAGCAGATGAAGTGGAACCTTTTCCCACAATTCCTACAGAATGAAGCAATGACCGTGTGGTAAAAACGCTCATTGCTCCACCAAAGAAGTACTGCAAGATTTATAAAATAACAAAATACTGAATTTCTTAATAAATGGAATTGAAAAAAGCTTTGTAGACCACCAACAAAATTTGAGGAAGAACAGATACAAACAACATTCGAGCATGCATAGTGAGTTTATACATGCATGAAAAAAAAAAAAAAGAAAGTCGGGAATACATACTTTAAGAGCCCTCCACTGCATGTATGGAGCATACGAAGAAGTGACACTCTCTGGATATCCATCTGGTACCACCCAGGATCTTATAAAGGTGATTAAGTCCTGCAAGATAAGCTCATGGTTTAAAATATTAGAAACTCCAATTATATCCTGCTTTGAGAACATCTGTATACTGTACTTACTATCTGCTATGCACATCCACTAGACCAATTTTTGACCTTATTACAATGACGAATGGAGACTATTCACATGATGTAACATACTGTCCAAATTGATGAACTTGGCACAAGGTTGGAATCATTGCAGAAATACATGTTGAGGGCAATAACAATGTAAACTTAATGCACACCTTTTAGAGTGAAAAAAATGTACTTGGAAACTGACCATAAAATCTGTTGCTAAGGAAGCTTAGTGCACTGTAATCAGGGCAGGATTTTCCATATATAACTTGAGACTTATACTTATCGTTATATCCAATACTGTTTTTCAGAAACTCGCATACATCTGATGATACAGTTAGGAGCTTTTATATAGTCAATTATATATTTAAAAGAAATATGTTAATTTATACTAATTTTTAAAACTACAAAGATAAGTTATAACTCAAAAGTATCAAAAGTAGTACCATTAAAGAGACATATGGCAAAAATTGAAGATTGTGTTTATTATTGTAGAGGAGAAAAGTGCACACCCTTACACTTGCACCTCTTGTTTTATGTCATTTTGTGTTGACAACTTGTACATATTTCTAGCACATTTTGGGACTCTATTGGTGCTTGCACAGACCCAAAATCCATTTCAGCACTCTGATATGCTTCATTATAATGCTCATAACACCTTGTTACATTACCTGAAACATTCCTCATCCCAGATTGGATCAGACCAGCGATGTATCCCCTAGAAAGAATCGCAGTTGCAATCTCATCTACCTCTTGCAAATTTCAAAATTCTAATTTCATGGCCAACATTCTCAAACATGACTGTCGCATGTTGGCAGGTGCACCAAAAATATAAGGTTCAAATTTGGTGTCTAGGGCATGTATTCAACGGAATAATCCTTAGGTCATTTTACAAAACACCAATACATCATTGATCGCATTGAAAGGACAACACATTCACACATTTGTCTCTGATTGTAATATTTTGTAGGTTCACAGTGACCTCTATGTCTACATCAGCATCAGCATCCAACTCCACAATCTCTTTCACTTTTGTTGTTGACTTAGTCTTAAGGGTTGCCTAAAGCAAAAACAAGTCTTAAACAACAACCGTTGCATAGCAAAACCCATGGTGCTCCTTAACAGCACAATCTTCTTCCTTCCTTCAAATTTCAGTAGGTGAACAGGTCTTGCAAGTAATGCAGATCAAATTTCACACAAAAAAGGATTGTCAAGATCATGCCACTAGACAATATCACTGTCATGATTTTGTTTTCAAATTCTCATCTTCTCAAAATCCAATCACCTCAGCCTTTTGATCAGTAATCCAGTTCCAGAGTTCAATTTTCAAAGTTGTCTCAGCATGCCATCAGTTGCAATTCATATTTCAAGGTACACAACTGTAATCTTCTTATATTTCAACACATGTTCAATTGCAATCTCAGTTAGCCATACATGAGTCAATTTATCAGATGCATCTCCTATACCTAAAGTGTTACTCGTGTTTAATCAACTTATTCCTTTACTAGCATTTTAGATATTGTTGGTGTGCTTTTATCCCTACATAAATTGGTGAACACGTAACTTACATGTGTTGTTTTTATGATCAGAAATGAAATAAACAGAAATACAGAATTACGAACAATAAGACACAGCAAATACCCTGGGAAAACCCTCCTTCTTGAGGGAGAAAAAACCCAGCCACAAATATATCACTTATATATTGATTTAAGAAGCAGAAATCTGCTTTACAACTTAGCCAATCACAAGGCTGATTTGAAGCTATGAAAGAAACACCTCTCCTAGGTGCGATTATACAAAGAAAATGATATCTCCTTAACCACAATCTGCTTGATGAATAAATAACAGTCTGCTGCAAAAATGGCGAACTCCTTCAAGGGTGCGAACTTGTCTTCAATGAAATCGAATTGCTCAAATGAATGAATCGCCTTGTATATAAATACATCAAGGCGTCTTTTCAAGGAGAGTCGGCCTCTTTCACATAAGAGGCGTTTATACAAAGGGAGGTGACTTTTTGTTAGGTCGGCCTTAAATAAAATAAAGATTATTTATTTGAAATGAAGATCCTCTTCATTTGGTCGGCCATAAACAAATAAATAAGTATCATCGCTTTATTTATTTGTATAATATTACTTTATATATGAATTCGAAGGAGAAAGAAATCTCCAGCTGCTATAACATCAACAACATGCTTATCCCTTTAGGCCTCGATCCTAGTTTTATCATTATTTTTCAGATTTGATTGTCGAGTTTGCTTTTTGTGCTTCACTTAGGGTTATGCCCTTAGCTGAATGTCACTTTTCAGTACCCCCTCCCACCCCCCATTGGTTGTATTTCATTGTTAATCATTCAACATGGATTACAAGCCCTTGCCCTTGGCTTCCATTTCTACATACCTCAAGGATCTTAAGATGTTTTCACAAGTTCATCAAACCCACCCTTGGGCCTTTGAAGATCTCATTTACTTTTATCACAACGAGGGTGATCCAAGTTTTCTAGGGATATATTGGTTCAACATGTTGTCAACTTTCCATCCTTCCTAGAACTTGCTCATACCTTGAAGATTTTACTTCATTTGTTGATGAGATGCATAATGATCATACTACTTGCACGACATATGATAATGATGCATCTAGTGATGGTGATACTCCACCTTATTCAACTACAGATGATGCTACTTTGCTTAATGATGATGATATTCCTCATGTGTCCCATGGTGATAATGATGAATCTAGTGATGGTGATACTCTACCTTATTCAACTACACATGATGCTACTTTCCTTAATGATGCTGATATTCCTAATGTGGCCCATGATAGTCCTTTCTCTCTAACCCTTGGTTCATGGTATATTGATGGTTTGGCACTTAGTGACACTTGAGTGATAAGCATTATTTATCCTTTCCTTCACATGATATTAGTGATGACTCCTTACTCAATGATAGACTGGCTCATGCTGTGGCTACTATCAGAAAAGACTTAATGCTTGATGGATTTAATGGTAATATAGATGCCTCTATACATGTCAAATCATTTCTACTGCTATATTACGAGTGTATGCATGATGATATGTTCCTTCTTGAGACATTTAGAGAAATTTTAATGGAGGAAACCTTACAATGGTTTGATATGTACCATACTTCTTATACTTCATTCATTGTGCTTGGACATGCTTTCATAGATTATTTCACTCTCGGCCTTGGAACATGTTTGCCTCATGATTCTCATCTTTCACCTTCTAGTGATCATCCTTGGCAGATCATAAGGCTTCATCTATCCATCATGGTGATACACCACTTTTAGATGCCCATGGTTACTCTCCATGGATTATTTTATGTCTTTGCATGATGTATCTTTTGAGAACTATGAAGTACATGATGTTCATAATGCCTTACCTACATACCAACATAAACAAATATATGGTTTAGACATACACAAAGAAGAAGAACATGAGCATCTCTTACAACTCTTACTAGGCTTATGTGATGATGATATTCAAGCAAATAAGGATCAATCTATTACATATTTCTCCACAATTCCACATGACATTGATACACATAACGCCATTGGGCATATTTTTAATGATGAACATCTCTAGCCCCATTGTTTCCTCTTTGCCACATGAGCTTCCACATCAATTGGTCATCATCATGAACAAGTTACATAATATAGAGAATTGTATTAATGACTTGCAAAAGCCTCAAAAGAAGGACTACATTGGTTAGATACAACATAATTCTTCAGCATATGACATATTGACTTATATTCCTTTAGCAAATAATATATTGACTTATCCTTCACCAATTGGATTTGTGATACCTAGTATTATATTGTATGATGGTAAAAGTGATCCACTAATTCACATAAAGTCCTTCAAAAGTACGTGTTTAAACTATTATGAGGATATATTACTTTTTCAGTTATTTCCACAAAGCTTGAGCAATTATTCACTTACATGGTTTTTTTCTTTGCTTTATTCTCCAATTTCTTCTTTTGGAGATTTAGCAAATGCTTTTATTGACATTTTCAATACAACATTGAGCCTAAGATAACAATGTAAACAAGGAGAAGATGAGAGAACCAATGAGTATATGTTTCAATTTCAAAGTATGGTTGCCAAACTAAGTTTCGAATTAATTGACAATGAACTTTGAAGTTTATTCATCAAAAGTTTACTTTCACTATTTAAAAAAAAAATATTTTACAATTCTTATCAGTCATTTTCTGAATTATGTGCTAGCGTACATAAATGTGAACTTCCCTTGTAGAAAATTCTCTTTTACATCATAATGTCTCCAGCACTCCTCATTCCCACGAGTTGCATCAATGTCAAATTTTTAAAATAGGAGCAGTGAGGGTGGATCTAATATCAAACATAGCAATCATCATCATGAAAACATCAACCAAAAAAATTTGAAGAGTTCAATAGATTGGAAGATCCTCTGCACATGTCATGTTGGAACAACTCTTGCAATAAAAAGTCATCACTTTACCTCCCATTAAGCCAATTGATACATCTAGAGAAGTCCTGCCCTACTTTAAGGCTAATTATTTTTGTGATTACCATCGGAAACATGGAGATACTAGGGTAGGCATATCAAACTTAAGCATAAAATTTATTAACAAAAATGTGACACAAGTTGAGGCTATTCTTGATCATGAAAATACATCTTTAGCACCTCCATGTGATGAATCTAACCAAATGGAAATGGATGAGAATCCTTCTAATGCTAGTGACAGTGAACAAATTGGTTTTGATGGCAATTTTAGTGATATATCTAGCACACCAAACATTGATATTACATGAAGCTATCACACATGATGAACACGAAGAAAATATACATAAGCAAATACTCACTAATGCATCTCTAGAGCAAGGATATGAAAGCCTTGATATAGAATCTAAGCTGATTCTTTCAAAGCATACGTCACATTTGGAACCATTATATAAACACTTTTGTTCATGGAGAAACAATTCATTATCATAATCATCCTCAATGCAATATGGCATTCTAATGGATAATTCCATGGAGGGCATGGATTTACATGAGACGTCTTGTAATCCCGTTGAGAGAGACCCACACCCACCCAATTTTGACAGATTTACCAGTTAATACCTTTACATGCCTCTTTCACTACATATTGCATGTTATATTTTATGCTATTCTCATGTTCTTTTTGTGCTTTCACTTGATCTTGCAACTTGGGGGTAAGTTAGTGTTTCTTCTTGTAGGGCTTTGGTCTTCATTGGAGGCAAACAAGTGGGGGCATCCTTCATACACATGGATCATACATGCATGTAAATACACAATAGGTACGCATTCCTCACTCAGTTTTACCTTTTCATACTCTGTTACACACTTAATTTTCATCACTTTTTATTTTCATTTTTTCTCTCCTCAATTTGTGTGCACTCTTTCATAGTACAACTACACACAATTCAAGGGGAGCATATTATTATTGGTTTCATCTTCAATTTATGTGCAGTTTTCACAAGATGGGAGCACACAATTGTTCCAATGATTTAGTCTCCAGAAGATTCATACCTTTATTGCACCATTATTTTACTTATTTCCACTTTGGTATACATGCACACCTATTTTTGCACACACCAAATTGGGTGAAAAATGCAGACAAAAAAAGTGCATACTCTTACACTTTACTCCTTTTATTTTATGCATCTTTGTGGTGAAAACTTTAGAACATGCTTCTATAACATTTTTGGGCTCTTTTAGCACATGCACTAAAGAAAGACCCATTCTAGCAGTCTGATATGCCTTATTAATATAGTCAGAACACCTTTGTTATGTTACTAAGAGCACATACCCCATCCCACACTAGATCACACCAACAATTCTGACGCCTGGACAGAATCACAGCTGCAATCTCATCCACCTTTTCCAAATTTCAAAATCCGAAATTTCACGGCCAGCAATCTCAGACATGACCATTGTCCGTCAGTGTGTGTACCAAAAAGGTTTGAATTTAGTGCCTAGGGTATGTATTTAAAGGAATCATTCCTAGATGATTTTACACGCCAACACATTTGCATTGAAAGAACAAATTTGCACATTTTTCCCTGATATTTTGCAGGTTCACAACAACCTCTCTTTGTCTATACATCAAAATTGGCATTCAATTCCATGTTTTCTTTCACTTTTAGTTGCGACTTGGTTTCGAGGCCTGACTAGGGTTGCAAGGAAATCTTGAACTTCAATCCTTGCACAACAAACTTTGGTGGCGCTCCTAGCACCACCATATTTTTCCTTACTTCAAATACCAGTAAAGGAGCAAGTGTTTCAGGTACGGCAAGTCAAATTTTGCTCAGTGACAGGGTTATGCCACTAGACAGGATCACTGTTGCAATTCTGTCCCAGACACTCATCTTCTAAGAATCCAGTGGTCTCAGTCTTCTGATCAGTAATCTAGTTCCAAATTTTAGTTTTAAGGTGTCTGTGTCAGCGTATCATTAGTTCTAGTTCACATTTCAAGTTACGCAACCCTAGCCCTCTTATTTTTATTTCAGCATATGTTGAATTACAGTCTCAGTTAGCTTACATCAGTCAATTTTTCATAAGTAGCTCCTATATCTAGAGTGTTATTGTGTTTGATCCACTTACTTATTAATTAGAGGTTGTTTATTTTACTCTACAATTATATTAAGTGGTAATTGCCCTGAGTGTTTCAAAATACAATAAAAAGTTGGACATAACTTAAGTAGTCAATCCTCAACACTATCACTACTACTTATTCTAAATCGTTTAATAAAAGTCTGCACTTAAAATTAGTCAATATGCAAAATATTTAATAAAAAGCATACTTTTAAATATTCTAAATTATTAAAATGCTAAATATTCAAATAATAAAATTGTATATTTTTTTGTGTCCGTTGTTTCTAAATTATTTAAATAAAAGTTTCAGCTGCTTTTTAATTTTCTAAATCTTCAGCTGCATTTTAATTCTTTTATGAGTGGAAGTAAGAGAGATCGGATTTGTACGGCCATAATTGGTAACCTTATCAGTGGCTGGCACGGGCTTGAGATGAAAATTGAGGCCTTGACGTGAATTGAGCTTATATTTCGCAGAACTGAAGCATTTTGTAGAGATTTGTATATACGTAAATTAAACAGAATGCAGTTCGGTGGCAAGATTCAAATTGCAGATGGAAACTTGATCTAATCTAACATACCTCGAAGGGATTGTGAGAGGAGTGCAGTGGAATAGCCTGAGCGGCGCCAATGCCCATGCCCTTGCCCTTGCCCTTTCCCATGCTCACATACTTATAACGTTTGCCTCCCCACACCTCACAACACAAGACACGGTCGCGCTCATCGTCTCCTTGTCCTTGTCCCCTCCGCACCTTGAGCGGCGACGCCAAGTTTGCACTGAGGCGAATGGTTTCTCGCATGAGAATTTTGGAAGGAGACGGCGGTGGCGGAGGGCCCTCGAGTAATGGAGCCATCTGCAAGGGAGGAATGGAATGGCTACTGCAAATGCAAGTGAAGCCACTTTACATTGTGATGTTAAAGTAGAGAGGCCATGGAGATCGTCGTCAGGACTTCGGCCAGCACGCAAAAGTGGTGTCCTTCGCTAATTACAACATGCCCTCTTAACGTCTACTAGTCGCTTAAGTTCGTTCACCAATCTCAGCGGCCCACTTTACGCCTCGGGCCCCTCGGCTAATATCGGCATGAAGATGACACGTGCCAGCCACTATCAAATTGCTAAATCAACATGCCAAGTATTCTTTACGAGCTGGCATATTTTGGTGTGGGTTTTTATTAATCTGCATCTACCTAGCATTTATGTGTTCCGCACTGCTTACAGTTATTGGTTGTTAGGTAATGCGCCGTCCCATGAAAGCTCTCTCTTCGCAACCCCATTTATCTTAGATTTGATCAATCTATCACATCATCATCAGATGCAACTTCCACCTACATATGGATATGTTTTATGTTGCCCATCAACAGATAGTCAAAGGTCATCAGCTGAACAATCATCCTTCCAAGCTAGGGGACACAGCCAATTCTTCAATTTAAGATCTAGTCATACCAGTAACAAGGCCTAGCTAATCCTGCCGAGGGTTATAATCACCCTTACACAAACCTCTAGAGTAATTTGTGTAAGTTAACTAATAAATATTGAAGTATAAAATTTAAATATATGAAGAATAAAAGTATTTAATTGTATAAGTAAATAATGAGCAATTTGTAATATGATGTTAAATTTTGAATTATTTGTATTTTGGAAAAGTTGTTTTTTGAATTAAATGTTTTGAATATTGCATTGAATTTGTATTTTATTGGGGTCAAGTTCATGTCTTTGGCTTCATTTGTGAATTCATTCTCTATAAATGGATCTAATCTTGCTCAATGTGTATTTCTCCTCTTTAATTCCTTAAATTCACCCTTCTTTATTCTTTTTTTTTTGCCATAGAGGATTACTATTATGTAAGGGGATATATTCACCTAAGTCAACACTAAAAATGTTTGTAAAAGATTGACGAACAATAAGTAAATACCCTTGAATGATGTATGTGGATTTGTTACTCATGTTAATGCCCCAAGTTGAAGTGTTTTAATATTAATTGATCCTTCAATACTTCTAGGATGAGAGAGAATAATTGAATGTGTGAAAATGTGAAGTGAATCCAAATGAATATCTTTTGAGACAAGCCCATAGCATCAAATTGCACTAACACATATTTAGTCAACTCACAATGATTAGTGGAATGGGCAAGAGAACTAAATTTGAATTTTGAAATTTTACAAGTCAAGTCCATAATTACAAATTAGACCTATGTCCACAAAAATGACCTAGGATAGGGAAACAATCAAATGTGGATGGGTAATGGATGTGTTGGAATAAGTGTATAAATAGACATGATTATTGCAAGGTTTGGGTGAGTATATTAGATTGTGTATTTGCATGGATAAGGTGAGAGATAAATATGTGGGAATATGTATATATGGGGATAGATAAAGGTCTAGGGCAATGACCTTAGCTACACACAAGATTAGGTCATTTGTTGATATGTACATGTATTAAAATATTTTCCTAAAATATGCACAAACAAAAACTAGAAAATGGCATGGATATGCAAATTTCACCATTACATTTTGCCCCCACTTGAAGTGTATGTGAATCCTAGAATGATTATGTATCTAAAAGTATGTAGCACTCACAAATGTGCATGTCAAGTAAATATTCAAGCATAAAATAATATCAAAGGGTGCATATGAAGTAATGGACCATGTAGGATTTCATCATGTAGGTGTGTCCTTTGGCATGCACTGTCTAGGAAAGCACATGCAAAATAAATGATATAAATATGCAATGAGTAATTTTTCTTTTGCAAATGAAAATTAGTTATGAAATGGGAGTTGGCTTGACTATCTAGGAAATAGAAAAATAAGAGATGAACAAAGGTAGATAATTCTACCTATTTTGAAAGTAAAAAGGTTAATATTATTTAGGGCACTAGCATGTCACATGAGGATGATATATCTAGATAAGTAGGAGGTATTTTGCATAGGGTGTCAAATTATGATATTGCTATCAAGATTCAACTGTGTAGTTTTTAAGTCAAACTACATGATTGAATCCTAATAGCAATATCATAATGATGATATATCTAGTTTGTATGTCCTAAAAACTACTCACATGTGATAGTGTATGACTCAAAAATGGTTTATGTGTGAAATTTCATGTTGATTAGATTCGTGGAAAATCATTCTTTCTCACACAACAAAAGTACCTATCTAATGGAAATGAGTGATTTGGACTACCCTCTTCACAAGGAAGGAGTAGATGGGTGATGACATTAATGTTCGCCTATTATTTATTTGGTTGTGGTGTTTTTTCTTCACAAATAATAGTGGTTTCTATGTGAAGAGTATTGATATTTTGTTGCATTGATTGAAAGAGAGCATCTAAAGGAGTAGTCACTTATCCAAACATCTCATTTAGACATGTTATCGTGATTATTTTTGAGTGAGCATCCTTTTATTGGATTCATTCAAAAAAATGTTGGCCTACTACCTCAACAAATATTAGTGGCTAACATTTCCCTTAGCTCCCTCAATTATATCTATTAAATATTTCCTCACTCCTAGACACATAGGCATGAAAGTCCAAGTATGTCAAAGGGGCTAAAAAGGATAGTTCAAGACTCCTTCAATGCATTTCCTTTAAATGAAATTTTTTCGTTGAGTTTTGATTTGCCTTTAGAATTTGAATGTTCATGAGTTCAAATTATTTGCAATGATTTATAGATATATTTGAAAGTTGAGTGATTGAAATTTTTTGAGTACTTCTTTTCAAATGTTGAAATTTTGAATAAGTTTAGATTGATTTTTAAGCTCAAATGAATTGGAATTTTAATTTTCTCGAGTTCTCTTTTTTAGGTGTTGGTATTTTTGGAATATTTGGACAAAAATATTTTCCAAATTTTGATGATAGATCATGGAGTATGATCCAAAATGTTTATGTAAGAACTTTCACATAGCTATAACTAAACAAAATTACTAAAAGGGGTTGTATAGATCTTATTTATTTTATGTATCTTTTTTTTTATAGGTAAATAGTAATTTCATTGATTTGTAGAAAAATGAAAGATTTACAATCTAGGCCTGCATGCCAGGCAGATTTTCAATTGACTCAACCCTCCCTGTCAAAAAACAATACAACCAGACCCAGACACCCACCACCCCAGCAACATGGACACACCACATAGTCGCCATCAAAACATGTTGACACCTTAACCGCGTGACCTCCAACAACAAAAGGTTTTCACCAATGCTCAGGACCATATGAGCATCAATCCCAAAGCTCAAACCAGATTGTAGATAGCCAAAAAAACCAGCAACCACCACCCCAGCACAACACACCACCTTGGCACAAGGGGACCCCATTTTAATTCTCAGGCACCATTCCTTCAGCTTCTAAATATGCACGGAATAACCCATGCCAATCCACTCCTTCGTCCAGCTCGAAATAGAAATGGTGAAAAAGGAAAATGAGTCTACATCTAGCCCTTCCATGATGCTCAACCAGCCTCTGGCGCTTTACGTCGAGCAGGAACAGGTACCATCTCACACGGACCCCAAGCATGAGTGCTCTATGCAAATCTCACGGATGAGGTAGGCCGACACCCAAACGAGCCACAACCAGAATGTCCTCAATGCCCTTCGTTAGGTTGTCCCACACCATTAGACGCACCAGCAACAACGTTTCAACTTTGCACACCTCTCTAACCCCAGCCTGGTAAGATAGCATTTTAATTTTGATTTGATATTTCAAATGTTAAAGGTTGTTATAATGAGATTAGACATTGATGATTATGTGATAGGTTATCATGATTAGTTATTATGTTGGATTACATGCTTAGTTATTATTGTTTTGAAAAGATTATGGACAGGAAAGGGATGATTTCGTAACACTCATATCTGAGAGGCTTACGATATCATGATCCTCTTCCTGATGATTGATGTTACTTTAGCTATATGATATATATTATGTGTACATGTACTTTGACGTGTAATTGGAGTGATGTAGGTACTGAGTATCGACTTCGTTTGGATTCACAGGCTTGAGCATACTCTTATTACCCGATGGTGGTAACTGGAGGTAGTCATACAGGCCAAATGTCCCCTACCCTAGCCCATTGCATTTTATTAGTGCAGTGTTTCTAAGTTGATGTCTTACCATTTGGTTACCTAATGGTAATGTCTAGAGCACCTTTCAGCTGTATGTCTAGTGCACCTTTCAGTTGTATGTGGTTTACCAGTATGTCTCTTTGAGGTATTCGGTCTTGGTTTTCGTGAATTTGTTATGTGGCTATATATATTTTGGTTGTTAGTGTTATGATGTGTTTTCATTGACATCTTTTCATGGTTTCATATATGGTATTTCATTGTGTTTAAGTGATTTGAGATTTGGAATGGTTTTATTCATGAGATTTTAAAAATGTTGTTTTTAAATGAATTTTATTGATCATTTGAGAGAATGATATATTTCATTTGAAAAAATTTAAATGGTTTTATTAATCCTTTTCGTGAGCTCTTATAGTCTTATTTAAATCTTTTGGGGAGCCTTGTGTATTTTAATGATTGGATTTAAATTATCATTTTGTGTGTTATTGTGAATGTTGGATTTTAGTTGTTTCAAAATTAATTAATTGGGAGAGCTTTAATAGCTTGTTTATTAAAATGCCTTATTTCATTTTATTGTTTTGGGGAGAAAATATAAAAGGGAAGGAAGATTTATTTAGATACCTAAAAAAAATGGGCAGCTTGGTCTTTGATATTTATTCTTTGTTTTGAACTTTTTGGGGAATTGTGTTTTGGAGAGTTATCTTTTGAGAGAAGAAAATGGTTGTTTTGGAAAAAGGAGGAGAAAAACCCCACAATTTGGGTAGCCGAGTTGGAGAAGAAACATGAAGATTTTCTATGAAGAAATTTGTGGGTATTGGATTGTTGAATTCAGTGAACCATTTTCTTCTTGTTGCTCTGTTTTGGAATCTCGACGTGCCTTGCTAACAGAGCATTTCTTCATTTCACATTTGGGCAGATTTGAGGTATTCTTCTGTGTTTTTCCTTGAAATTTTTTGAGTTATAAATGTATGCATGATTGTTTGTTCAAATGTTTTGGAAGTCTTAGCTGCTCTAGGTGTTATAAAATTTTGGTTGTTGAGTTTTCTTTTCAACCTGGTTATGGTATTTATTTTTGGGGAAAGTATGAGTCTTTCTTAAATATGTACAAATATCTTAGTTTAAACTCAAATCCAACTATGAAATTCACCTGGTAATACTCAAATCTCAACTGGGTTGGAGTCCAAAATGAATTTGGAATACTTTCTGTTTTGGCCAAATTTGTGCAACTTGTAAAAAAAAAAAATTATTTGTTGCTCATAATCTGCCTGCTAAAAATTCAAAATAAAGATGGATTTCATCTAAACTTGCCCATATCTCAAATGGGTTGTTGTCCAATTTTTAATTTGGGCACTTTCATTTTTAATGTTTTTTTGCCCAGCTTGGTTGAATGACGTTTTTGAACAGTACCCTATTCTTGCTCATAGATTTATAAAATAATAGTGTATTCCATTTTGAAATGCCCATATCTCAACTTGGTCTTTGTCTAATTTGAATTCTGGGCACTTTTGATTTTGCATATTTTTCTTGCCCAATTTGTCAAAATGATGTTTTTCAGAGCAGCACCTCATTTTCGGTTCTAAACTCAAAAATCGAAGGTGTACTTGAAACACCAAGATCTGAACTGTCAAACTTGGAATTTTAATCTGAGCACGTTGATTTTTCATGAAAATTTATGCCTCCATTTCTTTATGGTTTTCAGTTGTTCAATGGCTTCTTTTACAACAATATTGGCTCGGTTGTTTAAATGGTTTCTATGATGGAATTTGTGGCTTTTCCTTGATTTCATGTTTTTTTGGATCCCTCATTTGGTTAAACGAGATGGGCTTAAGTCAAGGTCATTAGTGTGGCCTTATAGAGTGGCCTGTAAGTAGCTACCAAGGAAACTAGTAGCTGAGTTACAGTAAGCATGTGATGATTGAATTAAACAATGGTGTAAAACATTTATAGTTTATGAATCCTCATGCATGGCCTTGAGCACTTGAAAAGGCTAAGGATGCACTCGAGAAGGCATATCCGCCTATAGGGCGTTGAGTTATCTGTTTACAAAGCGTTGATTTGGGCATAGTTGAGTCTCCTCATCCAATCTATAATCTTGCATATTGCACCTTAGTAGTCTTGAGTAGTACCCGACACGTTATTGAATGAGCACCTCTTTGTTGTGACATTGACTTTATGCATTGTATGATGTGTTTTCTCTGTGTCCGATGTGAGTGTTGGTCATATTTTACCCTTGCCTTGTTACTTCTGCATGGGCCTTGTGACTACCTCTGAGCATGGTGGGGTGGTCTCTCTGGAGTCCACATGGTAGAGAGGCATTGCCACCACCATTGAGGACCGGTGTACAGGTTATTGGAGCACCAGTTGGAGACATCCTCTCTCTCTTGTACTTATTGTATTAGTTGATGTATCTTATTCATGGCTATGTCATTGTACTCATGTATGTTCCTTTATGTATATTGTACTCTCTTGAGAAAGAAGATTGAATCATATTATTTAATGAAAAGAAATGTGATGTCTATATTTGGCTTACGTGTTCCAATATTGGTATCAGACTCGCTTGTACTATGATAATCCTTATGGCTTTCTTTCTGTTAATTTCATGCAAAAATCAAAGCTTCGGTTGTGTTTTTCCCTTCTTCCTTTAGACTGCAAAGGATTTGGAGCATCGACGCCTTCTGTCTATTGTTTGGTGTGTTGCAACAAAGCTTCTGGAGCATCGATGCCTTCTATTTGTTGTTATGTGTTGTTGCTACCAAGTTCCAAAGCAACAAATTCCGGAGAAGAGCAACAAGTTCCGGAGCAGAGCAGCAAGTTCCAGAGCAACAGGTTCTGAAGTAGAGTAGCAAGCTCCAAAGCAAATTTCTGGAGCTGTTCGGTTTGCTCTTGTTCAAATTTTCTCTGGAGGGTGGATTAGTCTTCTCCTTTGGGATGTCCTTTAGGTCATATTTGGCCATGTTTGTTGTCATTTTATCAAATCGGTAATTACTTTATGTATGTTATTCTTCCTGTTCAAAAAAATTATCTTGTCCTCTTTTGGCTCTTAACCTTCGAGGTTGCGTAGCGAGATGTTACACCTCCAAATCAAGCAACGCCGCAACAAACCTTGCATCAATGTTAGTGTTTGTGAGCCATCGTTCTGCAGTGTCCATAAACCTCCACCCAAGCAACAGCGCAACAACCTCAAGGACAAATGGATCCCATACCTTGAATACAGATTTCAAATGAGCATGGCTTATCCAGCCATAGGAGGCCCACAGCTTTCTACTCGACCCCATACTCAACGGTGTCTCCATCATAGCCATGCCACCCAACCAAGGTGAATGATAATGAAAGCGGAGTTCACCCATAAAACGTGTGAACAACCATCCCAAGAAACGAGACACTCTCAAAATCGTCTAACAATCGCCACCACTCCACATTCCCGTCCTCTGGCAGTACACAAACACTTGCTGAATTTAATGTATGTCGCCACTACCCATTTAAAATGAGCCTGTCAAGCTTTATGGCACCCAGGATGGCCTTTAATGCCACATCACTCAACTCCGCCTGACAACCGCGATATTTATTTTATGTATCTTATGTATTTGTGATTTTGTTTGATTTTATGAATGTGTCCAGTTATTCTAAACTTGAAACTACTATTGAAAATGAAGATCGTTTACTCATTTAATATAACAACCAACAAATGGATGGTGTTTTTCTCTTCTTTTAGTAAACAAATTTCAGTCAAGGAAGAAATAATAAATAAAACAAAGAAAGAAATACTCTATTATTTCTAACAATAATTTTGCAATTTCTTAAGTTTTTTTGTGTTTTTGGTTCACTTGTTTGCTAGTTCTAGAGGTAAAATTTGAGTTTTGATCCTTGTCTCGATTGAAAAGAATAGATCTATCTATTATTTTTGTTTTATTTGATTCTATTATTTAGAATTACCAATTTGAACTTATAAATGATTGATCTACATTGTGAATTTTGTAAATAAATCTATTATATCAAATTAAAGCTAAACTAATTTAATCTAAATCTACACCTAAGATGAGAATTACCCTAGACCTAGAGTAGAATTAGAACCTATAACTAAAACTAATTTATGAAGATAAAAGTAGTATAATTAAATTGAATTCAATGAAAATCCCATATTTGGGATCAATAATATCCATGGTCTAGAATAATATAGAGAGGAATTATCCTTAATAACCCAATTGATTAACTATCCCCCCTCCTTCAACTACAATTGAATTATTATTTAGTGGAAGGCAAGGGGAAGACAACAAAAAAATCCAAAATAAAATAAAGACTAGACTATCATTTTATGCAATGTTGTTCAAAATAAGCTTGGAAGTTGTGCGATAGTAAAAATTGAGTAATTAGTTTATTGGAAGAGTGTAGAGGTTGTAACTAACTAAAAAGAAGAAGTAGAACTTGTAAATAAAATATGTAAAAAAAAATGAATTTTCTGGACTAAATTTCAAGATTTTAGAAAAAAATCACAAGAAATTGGACCCTCAAAATGGATAAGAAAGATCTATAAATGAGAGAGATTAAGGTTAGTATGGAATAATGAAAGTGTAGACATGTAAAAATGACCTAACACTTATCGCACATCCTAAATGACAGTTTCTCATCATCGATATCATTATCACTAAATATCACTGCATTCCACATCAATCACATCAAAAACCCTAATTTCCTCTATTAATTGAATAATATTACATTATTTAATTAATTCACGTTTTCATCATTTTTGACTAATTAAATAAATTTCATTATTTAATAAAGTCTTAATCTAATTTTATTCCTCTTGATTAATTAAATAATATTAATTATTTAATTATGTCGCTAATTTACCTTATTCCTCTAAGTCAATTAAATTATTAATAATTGATAGTTTAATTAAATCACATTTCCCCCAAAACTTGAATAATTAAATTATTCAAACATCATTCAAAAAGGTCAAAACAAAAAAAATACAACTTTGTTTGCAAAAGTCAAATTTGATTTGCACATTCAACTCAAAAAGATTAATTAATTATCTTCACCCACTTTCATGATTGAGAAAATTATGATCCCCCAATTGCTCACTCTGATTGGCTAATTGATTCATCTATTTTTCAATCTCACCAAAGGCTCAACATGATTTCTTCAATTCCATAGATTATTCAATCTATTTCCTCAATTCCATTGAACGCTCAAATTAATTTCTTCAATCACACCGACTACATTATCAAAATCCACTAATTCTTCCCATCTAATTCCTCTCAACGATTTTGAATCGTTGATCAGGATATTCTACTACGAGATCTCGATTGTTCATTTCAAAACACAAAATCTATATTACAACCTCATTTCTTCTAAAAAATGATTGGAGAATCAACATATTTTATACAACAAAGTAATGTTGAGAATTTAATTGATTTCTTGAGAACTTCAACACATGCACAACTTTGAAGCTTTTTCTATGCACAAATGGAGGCTTTGCATTGATACAACAATGATCCAACATCTTTGTGAATACACTTCAACACGAGATGGTAACGCTACAATTTTTGAATTCATGTTATATTGTTTTTTTTTCAATTGCTTTCTTGAATTAATTGTTCTCATAGTTTCATTTCGTGAGTAATGGGCATGAATCATGATCTTTGTGTTGAATTAGATTAGTTTCAGTACATTCATATTTGATCTTATTACGCTTTCTATTTCCCCTTACACATTCTAGCACACTCGATGGGACCCATGGTCCTTAGCATTAACATTTCCTTGAGTGTGTTTTATAGTTGTAGGTTCCAGAAGCGCATTTGAAAAATCTTCATGCATAGGCTATAGTAAATTTTTGCAATCGCTCTATCATTTTTACCGCACTTGGCTTTTTTCCAGATGCTTTTGCTTTTTCCAATCACTTCTGCCTCAAAAATAGAACCACTTTTGAAAAAGATTAACGCATTCGCCCATAACAAAGCCGCTTTTTCTTCTCTTAACCACATTTTCCAAAAAGTAACAATGGCACTTTTTCTTAAAAGTGTCACTCTTGCTTAAAAATTTCGCTTTTGATCTCTATTAGTTTGATTTGAAAATTTGCAAGTCATTTTTTTAATTTCTAACACTAACGATCACTTGGTTTGG